>CAJHQQ010000332.1:0-225646 GCA_905132885.1 Moricandia moricandioides | reverse complement strand
AAAATCTTCACAAACCAAATCAATCTTCACAAACCAAATCAATCTTAAAGAGCGCTTTTATTGTTATTGTTATAATTCATCTAGCTTTAATTCGAAAACAATAAGTCTATTGTGCAATCCTAGAGTCTCTGTGGATTCAGTCCCTAAGTAGTACACTGAAGCTCTTATTTGAGAGAGTAAAATGGGAATATAGGGTTAATTTGAAAGTGAAATAAAACCCCACATCAAATTTGGCGCCGTTGCCGGGGACTCTTTCTTATTGCCATTAGATATTGATTAGAATATTGTCTATATTTTTACTTTACTGTTTGCTAAATTATTATTTCCCCTACACCTTATGACACATGTACTTAAAGGAGAGAATATGGATTATGGACAAGAACCATCGATCGACAAAGATTATCTGGAATCGATCGACTCTAGTCAATTGATGTCGGGCGACACTCTTCCCTCACCATCTATCGATACCGATCAGCCGGAAGCAGGTAAGTACGCCTTTACTGAATCTGATAATAAGAAAGTAGTCATGATAGAACCAATGAATAATAAAAGCAACGAAGCAAGCCAACTAATTTATTATTAGGAAGCTGCAATTCCTAATCAAATCACTAAATCTCCAAAGAGTGAGATAAAGCTTGAATTGCCAATGCTCGAATACCTAAATCCCAGCATAACTTATTCCAATAGGTCTGCGATTTGATTATCCGATAACCATGCTGGGAGCTCTGAACTTGATATGGATTTCCTAATTATGGCGCGAAAAAATGAGTTCAGTGGTTTTCCTACTGAACACCTGAACGATCACATCGAGATGCTAATAGACATGGTGAACGGCGATTTCCATCGCTGCAAACTTTTTCATTTTTCCCTAGAGGGTGACGCCAGAACGTGGCTGAACCAGCTGCCCACCAGTATCCCTAACTTGTTGGGAAAACATTCGAAGCGCTTTGATAAATCACTTCTTTGACGAGGAGAGATACTGGGAAGCAAGAAGAGAAATATCCACTTTCGTTCAAGGTAATCGCAATTTTTTTAGAAAGTCCTGGACTAGGTTTAAGAGCTACCAACTTTCGTGTCTGCACCATGGATTCTCAGAACCCCAACTCATCAATACTTTCTATAGAGGACTAAACCTAGACTATCAAACCATCCTTGATACAGCCAGCGATGGGAACTTCGGCACCCGAAGCCATACACACGCTAAAAGGCTAATAGAAAACATAGCTTTCGGTCGAGCTTTCAAAAACAGAGACACCGAAAGGAAGGAACCACCATTATTCACAGAGGAGAAGCAGTCGATCCGAGTTAGAGAAACTCTAGCATCAGTTGCAGTCCTTCTGGACGGAAATAACTTATCTTGATATTATGGTGAGAGCAACACTGCCCCTTCCAACTTCAAAAAACAAGTTGAATTCTCTGATGAGATGAACCGGCACAATCAACGATTTAGGGAAGATTCTGGCAATTTTACAAGCAACTGCGACACCACTGTGAACATATACGAAAGAAGTTCGAAGTCAAAAATGAACCAAGTCTTCAAAGGAAACCGTAAAATATCCGACGACCTCAATAAGAAGTTAGATCTTATATACTCAGAAATGACAAAAAAATTTGAAACTCAGAGCGAACACAATAAGAGAATCGACAACCAAATGGCGAGCGACGCTATGTCCATCAGGAGAGAGGACAAATTTTTATCTGGTAAAACTGACGCTAACCCCAGGAACCACTGCAATGTCGTAGCTTTATGAAGCGGTCGACAACCCACCCTTGGCTTTAAAGAGAATATCACAACCGATGAATTCGAGCAAATTGCAACAAACGAAAACAAAAATGAAAAATTGCATCCCATCCCGCTCAAAATGTACAAGAAGAACCCCGATATCCTCCCTGAATCCGATTTACCAGAAAAAATGACGATCTTGATGAATTAATTGTTGAACCTAAGGGAAAAGGCACAAACGTAGGAAACATCGATTGATAACCCTTACCGGACATCATCGAGGTGCTGGGTATATAATCGCTCAATGCTCGGATCGTAGAATTGATCGCATCCCATCCCGCTCAAAATGTACAAGAAGAACCCCGATATCCTCCCGATTTAAAGAAAAGATGACTATCTTGATGAATTAATTGTTGAACTTAAGGGAAAAGGCACAAACGTAGGAAACGTCGATCGATACCCCTTACCGGACATCAATCGAGGTGCTGAGTATATAATCGCTCAACACTTGGATCGTAGAATTGATCGCATCCCATCCCGCTCAAAATGTACAAGAAGAACCCCGATATCCTCCCTGAACCCGATTTACCAGAAAAAATGACGATCATGATGAATTAATTGTTGAACCTAAGGGAAAAGGCACAAACGTTGGAAACGTTGATCGATACCCCATACCGGACATCAATCGAGGTGCTGAGTATATAATCGTTCAACGCTCGGATCGTAGAAATAATCTCCTAAATTAATCTTCACAAACCAAATGAATCTTAACGATCGCTTTTATTGTTATTTTTATAATTCATCTAGCTTTAATTCGAAATCAATAAGTCTATTGTGCAATCCTAGAGTCTCTGTGGATTCGATCCCTAAGTACTACACTGAACCTATAATTTGAGAGAGTAAAGTGGGAATATATGGTTAATTTGAAAGTGAAATAAAACCCCACATCAAATTTGGCGCCGTTGCCGGGGACTGTTTCTTATTGCCATTAGATTTCGTTTAGAATATTGTCTAGATTTTTACTTTACTGTTTGATAAATTATACTTTCCATAAACCTTATGACACATGTACTTAAAGGAGAGAATATGGATTATGGACAACAACCATCGATCGATGAAGACTATCTGGAATCGATCGACTCTAGCCCATTGATGTCGGGCGACACTCTTCCATTACCATCGGAAGCGGGTAAGTACGCCTTTACTGAATCTGATAATAAGAAAGTAGTCTTGATAGAACCAATGAATAATAAAAGCAACGAAGCAAGCCAACTAATTTATTATCAGGAAGCTGCAATTCCTAATCAAATCATTAAAACTCCAAATAATGAGATAAAGGTTGAATTGCCAATGCTCGAATACCAAAATCCCAGCATAACTTACTTATATAGGTCTGCGATTCGATTATCTGATAACCATGCTGGAAGCCCTGAACTTGATATCGATTTCCTAATTATGGCGTGAAAAAATCAGTTCAGTGGTTCTCCTGCTGAACACCCGACGATCACATCGAGATGCTAGAAGACATGGTGAATGACGATCTCCATCACTGCAAGCGTTTTCCCTTTTCCCTTGAGGGTGACGCAAGGAGGTGGTTGAACCAGCTACCACCAGGGTCCCTGACTTGTTGGGAAGACATTCAAAGCGCTTTCATAAATCACTTCTTTGAAGAGAAGAGATACTGGGAAGCAAGAAGAGAAATATCCACTTTCCTTCAAGGTAGTCGCGAATATTTTAGAAAATCATGGACTAGGTTTAAGAGCTACTAACTTTCGTGTCCGCACTATGGATTCTTAGAACCCCAACTCATCAACACTTTCTATAGAGGACTAAACCTAGACTATCAACCATCCTTGACATAGACAGCGAAGGGGAACTTCGGCACCCGAAGCCCTACAAGCGCTAAAAGGCTAATATAAAACATAGCTTTAGGTTGAACTTTCGACAAAAGAGACACCAAAAGGAAAGAACCACCATTATTCATAGAGGATCACTCGATCCGAGTTAGAGAAACTCTGGCATCAGTTGCATCCCTTATGGATGGAAATAACTTATCTCGATATTATGGTGAGAGCAACGCAGCCCCTTCCAACTTCGAGAAATGAGTTTAATTCTCTGATGTGATGAACCGACATGATGAACGAATTAGGGAAGATGCTGGCAATTTCATAAGCAACTGATGCACCACTTTGAACATATACGAAAGAAGTTCGAAGTCAAAAATGAACCAAGTCTATACAGGAAACCGTAAAATAGCCGCCGACCTCAATAAGAAGTTAATTCTTATATACTCATAAATGACAGAAAAAAATGAAACTTTGAGCGAACACATTAATAGAATCGATAACCAAGTGGTGAGCAACGCTATGTCCATCAGGAGAGAAGAAAGATTTTTACCTGGTAAAACTGACGCTAACCCCAGGAACCACTGCAATGTCGTAGCTTTACGAAGTGGTCGACAACTCACCCCCAGGTTAAAGAAAGTATCAAACCTTGATGAATTCGAGAAAATCACAACAAACGAAAACGAAAATGAAAATTCGCATCCCATCCCGTTCAAAATATACAAGAAGAACCCCAATATCCTCCTTGAACCCGATTTACCAGAAAAAATGACGATCTTGATGAATTAATTGTTGAACCAAAGGGAAAAGGCACAAACGTAGGAAACGTCGATCGATACCCCTTACCGGACATCAAGCAAGGTGCTGAGTATATAATTGCTCAACGTTCGGATTGTAGAATTGATCGACGCCCTGACCCAAAACCAACCGAATCGGTTAGGACAAAAATCTACCATGCCAACGCTCCCTTTCCTCCAAAAAACGGTAAGCAAAAGAAGAAGAAGCTAGACAAAGCAATATGCAAGAAAGCGTTTGACAAAATAAACATTGAGATGCTACT
Organism: Moricandia moricandioides; assembly: GCA_905132885.1. Taxonomy (NCBI): domain Eukaryota; kingdom Viridiplantae; phylum Streptophyta; class Magnoliopsida; order Brassicales; family Brassicaceae; genus Moricandia; species Moricandia moricandioides. Next base: position 221,019 of record CAJHQQ010000332.1, on the reverse strand, counting down.
AAGCGATGCCATTCACATCTCGTCCGCCATTAATTAGTACATGAAAGATGAAGCATCGCGAGGATTCCATGAATCAGAACACTGCATGATGATGGTATCCAAAGAAGTGAGTGAAATCATTAGAGGAAAAACTCCAGTTAAACTCCCTGATCCCGGTAGTTTCATTATAGACTGCACTATTAACAATGAGAGATTTCAAAAATCCCTCTGCGATTTAGGCTCTTGTGTAAACCTAGTGCCTTACTCCGTTGCAGTCACTCTCGGGCTAACACAATTTCAACCTACCAGGATCACTCTTGTTTTAGCTGACAGATCCACTAGAATTCCGGAAGGTATACTTGAGGACGTACCCGCACGCATTAATAACTGCGATATACTTGCATATTTCATAGTGCTTAAATATGCGCAAGAACCTCGAAATCTGATTATCTTAGGAAGACCTTTCCTGGCCACCGTCGGAGCGATCATTGATGTCAGAGGAGGACTTATATCCCTCAACATCGGGAAGATACCGATGGTTTTTGACATGGAAAAGATAATAAAACAACCTTTGATCGACGGTCAAACCTACCATATCGATCATCTTTCTGATCTAGTAGAAGAATCATTCATAGATATGTGCTCGAACGAACCTTTAGAGAACTCAAGAAAATCCTCTGAAGGAGACATCCTTACGTTAGAAGATCACACTAAAGAGTATACAAGGGTAAATGACGCCACAGAAGGAATTTTGAATATCGACATCGAAGATCTCAATCTGTCGACCCATGTCGATTGACACCCCAACGTCCTCATCGATCGACAGCGTATTGCAATGACCATTTATTTTTCTGAGATGTTTTTCATAAAAATGATTCTTCAGGTGTTTCACGACGTCTCGTGATGCTGAGAACCGAATTTTGTCTTCGTATGCCGCGTTTCGTGTTCGAAATGTTCGCAGGCTTTGAGAGTTTGCTAATTGTGTACATGTTTTTCTTATGATATTCGGTTTAGGATTTTCTCCATCCATGGTTTATCTCAGCCGTACTCAGATCATTCCTAATTTTATTGGGGTTAGATATCAACATCGTTGCGCCATCTTCATGCCGGATGATTAAGTTTACGATGAATGATGGCCCAATGCTTGGATACTCTATAAATTCTATGGGGATTACTCTTCTGAGATCCAGATCTGAGCTTTATGCTAATGCTGCTAAAGCATTGGTCTGGGCATTTTCCGCACGGGGAATTCACGTGAGAGTGAATTGATCAAAATCTTGAGCAAGGCCATGGACTAGTTTTATGTATGCTTCCATCCTTTTGTCCCTCACTACATATTCCCCGCCGTATTGTCTTGATACTAGTTGAGAATTGCAGTACGTGTGGATTTTGCGTATCTTGAGACCATGAGCTAGTCACAAGCCTACAACGAGAGATTTGTATTTAGATTCATTGTTGGAAGCGTGAAAAGTTAGTTAAAACGATTGTTCCAACACTTCCCCAGTTGGTCGAAACCGGATTCATGAGCCTTGTTTCGACGAAGATCCATCAACATGAAGGGTCCAGGTCGAGTTTAGCTATTAGTTTGTCATGTCTTCCATGGGGAGTTCTACCAAGAAATAGGCGAGTACTTGGGATTTTTCAGAAGTTTTTGTTCGATACTCAATATGATATTCACTCAATTCGAATTCCCAATTCTCTAACCTTCCCAATTGACTGGGACTGTGCAAAACCGTTCACAACGGGAATGAGGTGAGTATTACGATTGCGTGCAACTGAAAATATGGTCTCAGTTTTGGTGTTGACATTAGGACAGAGAGCGCTAGTTTTTCCATTAGAGGGCCGTGTCTCGGCATCCCATAAGGTTTTACTTACGTTAAAATTTTTTTTTTTAGCCAAGTTATTCACCAATGAGAATGCCGCTCACGGCTGTCGTTGATACTACGATATACAGAAGCAGGGGTTCTCCTTCGACAGATTTCACGAGAACTGGAGGTGTGGTCAATTAATACTTTAACAGTTGGAAAGCTGTTTTGCATTCTTCGCATCACTCAAATTTTTGTTCCCTTTCAACGTCTCGTAGAAGGATAGGCAAGTTATCCGTTGATCGGGAGATGAGGCGATTAAGTGCTGGAACTCCCCCTGTTAATCTTTGCACTTCTCGTTTGGTTCTCAAGGATGCCATCTCAATTAGCCCGTCGATTTTTTCGGATTAGCTTCAATGCCTCGACATTTGACGAGGTATCCAAGGAATTCCCCCAATGCCACCGCGAACCTGCATTTTGCTGGGTTCATTTTCATGTTATGTAAATTTAGCCTGGAAACATTCTTGCAGATGGGTGATGTGATCTTTCTCTTCGAGAGATTTTATGAGCATATCGTCAATGTAATCCTCCATGATTTTTTTGAGCTTTTTGGAGAATATGCGTTTTACGAGTCGTTGGTAGGCTGCGCCTGTGTTCTTGAGACCGAAAGGCATCACTTTGTAGCAATATGTGCCGTGATCTGTGATGAAACCAGTCTTTTAGCGATCACCGGGGTTCATCATAATTTGCTATATCCTGAGAAAGCGTCCATGAAAGACATGAGTTTGTTTCCCACCATTGCTTTTACCAAGCGATCGATATGCAGCAACGAGAAGCTATCTTTTGGACACGCTTTATTGAGGTTGGTGAAATTGACGCAGACTTGCCACTTCCCTTTTTGCGTTTTGACTACAATGGGATTTGCAAGCCAGTCTGGATACCTGACCTCCATTATCTACCCGACTTTGAGGAGTTTTTCAACTTTTTTTGTTGACTGCAGTAGTGCGTTCCGGTCCCAACTTTTGTCGTTTTTGTTTAACAAGTTTGAAAGTTAGGTCGACGTTGAGTTCATGGCATGTTATGTTAATATCGATCCCTGGTATGTCTTCCGCAGCCCAACCGAACGTTTGAAGGCTATTTTTGAGACAAGCTATAAGCTCTCTCTTTAAAGGATCAAAATTTTTAGCACCGACTTCAACGCGATGCTCATGCATTTTTAACTTTGTGGGAAACAAAATTCACACTATCGATTTTCGTAATCCGAGGAAAATGAAGAAAGCCTGACTTTCCATGAGGTCCCTGATTCTTAGTGTAAACACACGAATACAAAAAACAAGAAATAACAAAAATATTGGAAGGACTTGCCCAGAGGCATTTTATTGATTAAGACGAACTAAAGTTACATAGATTCACCGAAAACAGTATGGATAGAGTCAACAAAAGAGAACAAGAGATCGAAGCAATAAAACGTTCTAAGTTCTGAACTCGTTAGTCTAGCCGCATAGGTCTTAAGTTCTTCTAAAGCTAACAATAATTTCTATAGGACTAATTTTTGAATCCTTTTACTGCTTGACTTGACTAGCAGCATATATGCTCTTTAGGTTGATCGTCTTTCCTTTTCTGCCCATGATTCGAGTTTATCCTTCCGCGGAAATCTTCTTTATCTTCTCTATTTTCCATGTTTATCTGGAAACTTGACATTTATCTTCTTTTCCATTTTATCTCCTACGAAAGTTTGATAGACCGTCATTGTAACTAGGATAATTTCCATCCAAAATCGTAAGTGGTCTTTTGTTGCGTTTTAAGCCTTTTCAGGCCATTTTGTGACTTAAGTGTTCTTACGATTTCTTTCAGAGAAATCGCTTTTTGAACGATGATACTTTCTATAACGTTGGTTCCGCAAAATAATGAAATTGTTCATATGGTCGAGATAACAATGGTGTTAAGTTAACCGTTACCGTTTTTATATGATTGATTCCAAGTTTTTACCAAAAGACAAGTCTTTGTCATTTTTATCGAAAAGCTTCAACCGAAACTCCAATCGAGATGAGATAAGAAGCAGTCTTTTCATGACACGGAGGTGAGATTGACAAAGAGGATATGGTCTCGTTCGCCTACGGGAACGAGACTTAGAGCTGGTCTCGTCAGCTGTGGCGACGAGACGTTGGTCTTGTCTTGTCTCCCAGGAGCGACAAGACATAGAGATGGTCTCGTCACCGTGGGAGACGAGACTTTGGTCTTGTCTCATCGCCCACGGGCGACGAGACTTAGATCTGGTCTCATTGCCTGTGGGCGACAAGACGTTGAGCTTGTCTCGTAGCCTGTGGGCTACGAGATGTTGTTCTTATCTCGTCGCCGATGGACGACGGGACTCAAGGCATATCTTGGTCCATTTTGGAAATGTTTGTAACCTTGTGTACTCCGAAGCTTTATCCTATGGATCTTTCCGAGATTATGTTGAGTCGAGCTCCTTCGAAGGGTAGTTTAGCAATCCTGGGCATTGATTTCGAAGTTATTGTTTTTAACTCCAAAAGCATAATGTCTACATCACCATAGAAATATTCCATCATAAATTTACATCAATTTTAAGATGCTTTGTAACTGTAAATTCGTCGTCGAATCGTCCTCTATTTATGACAACCAAGTTTATCATAAAAGGTCGCCGTGATGCCAATGTTGTTTTTGTACTGGTGCATGTAAACTAAAGAGAACACCTTTTCTTCTTTTACCTGCGTTTCACATTGAATTAATGGTTCGTTGGTACTACATATGTATTACTAGCACCTTTGCACAATGTGTTCTATGGTTTTTGCTTACCTGAACCGAAATCGATATCGACAATAATAAAATTAAAAGATGGACACCAGACTTATAGATAAACGACTTCAAGTATTTATAAAGGTAAAAGCCTCAACATGCAATGTCATTAAAAACTAAAAAAAAAACACGAGAACTAAAATATGTCCCACTTCAGCCATCATGAGAACCCGCCTTTTCTTTAGTTATACCGAGACGAAGCACAAAACCTTGAGTGACTTAGTCGTCAGAGATTTGAGGAAGCTCGCATTACCGCAGCCAGTGTATACTCGGTATCAAAATTAATCTCCCTCTCATTGAGATGACGAAGATCATCGGCCACCAGGAACCCACTGATGCGACCCTAATCAGCTATGCATCCTTGGACGATCTAAGACCATCATATGACACCGAGGACAATCTAAGACCAGCTGCAGTGAGTGTAGATGAGCTTGGTGAGCTGGATTAGCTGAATACTCAAGTGAGCTGAACTAACACTCACTTGGACGAGCTGAGCGAGCTGGTTTCATCTTTAGAGTTGGTTTGACCACCCAAGAAGCTACAATCGACCAAATCAATTTCTGATAAACCAATCCCATCTCTTGAAGGTTCTAAGACATATTCATAGGCCAAAATACTCATAGAATCCAAGAAGCATGTTTTGGATCAGTTGCCCTTTTGTGATTTGGTTTGGGTCGAAATAAGGATCCAAAAGAAGTTGCTATGTTTTTCTGGAAATGGATTTTGACCAGGACTTACACAAGTGATTCATAAGCCCATTTTTCATCAAGAGACCAAGAGAACTCCAGGAGAAGTCAAGGTCGTGGGAGGCCAAGGGGCAGTCCAAGTTTCAGTTACAACAATAATTTAGTCAAGTCTTTGTTTGCATTTTTTCTATGTCTTATTTTTAGCTAAGTCTTTTCGGTTTCTATAACTTGTAAAACTATAAAAAGAGGCCTAAGAGACACGAAACAATCAGACTATTTTGATTAATTTTTTTTTGTTTGAGAGTGATTCTCCTTGTTACTTTGGAACAATTCGATTTCTTAGTGTGTAGTATCTAAGAATCAAACCGCTGTATCAAGGGTTACTCCGCAAACTCTTGTGTAACCATTCTATCACCAAAGTGTGTTGTGAAGTGTATAAATATTTCAGGTGTCTAGTACTTAGACTCTTCATTGGTTCTACACTAATCATCATTCGAAGGTTCCACCGCCTGTCTTCTTTGAATCGTTGCTAGCCTCAGGCATTGGGTTTAATATATCTTTTGTTGGGTTTACACGTGACCAAGAGGCTTAGGATTATCCCCATACCATCCTCAAGTGCATTCAGGGACAACAGCTCGACCTAGGGCATATCATTTGGTATCAGAGGCACTTGAGGTTCAGTATCTTTTTCTATCCATCTTCTCATCTTTTCACAAATACTTCTTCTCTTTCTATCTTTTGTAAGGAAATTGAGCCAGCTTGGTTACCTTTAAAAAAAAAGAAAAAGAGAAATCAAGAAAAAAAAGAGCAAAGAAAAAGAAAAAGGGATCGAAGGGAAATCTGATCAGACCAAGGAGAAATCCGGTCTCAAGCTTGGTAATATCAGTTTATGAGAAAAAAAATCTTTCTATCTGTCTATCTTCTTTTATTCTCTTGATTTACCATTTGATTCTTTGGGTTGGCGCTGAGATTAATTGTTAGCTCCCTTGGAACTTGGAGATATTCACTAGTGAATCACTTGTGAGCTAGTGAGAGAGACACACACTTTAAGAGAAACACTTTGTGACATCTTGTTAACTTTAACTTTTTTGTTAAGTGTTTACATGAAAAATATGTTGAAATTTAACATAAGAAGCAGACAGGAGCAGATCCAGCAAGAGAAATTCAATTCATCTTATTTGTTGGAAAAGAAGTAAACGGTTTTTAAATCGGATTACACAAATGCTTCTAACAAATTTTATTCTATGCAGGAAAGGACACAGCCAATAAGGCCACTGGAGAGGCTTACTAGCAGACATTGAGAGCAGCTTAGACCCTCCAGGGATGGAGCAGTTCATGATCATTGGCGTGATGATCAAACAAGTTACGACAGATCTAGAAAACTCGATGATCAGTTCAGTAGAAACCAGCACTATGATGACTGTGAGAAAAGGTTGTTCCCAGAACCTAAGGCCGTGAAGGAGAGCCATAGAAAGAGTAAAACCACGTACAAATCCCTCAGATCTGAAGCATTGAGGCAAATGCCAAGTTATTCTAAGGAGAAATCGGCTAGACCAAAGACAAAAACAGAACCGCTTTCACCACTTAGCCAAGGAACCAGAGGTACTTCCAAAACTTCTAATTTTATTTGTGCTAAAGAATTTAAGTGTCATGACAGAAATCAGATTACGAAGGACGTGCCCGTGGTGCCTAAGGACAGCAATGAAGGAAGTAATGAGCAACGTGAGAACTTGTTCCAAAATAGAGTTTTGGTCCAGAACAAAGTGTGCAGTATGATCATTGATGGAGGAAGCTGTGCAAATGTGGCGAGTTCACATTGGTGGAGAAGCTTGGTTTAGAAACTAAGAAGCATCCACAGCCTTACCAGCTTCAATGGTTGACTGATTGTGGAGTAATGAAGGTGACCAGACAGGTGTTGGTATCATTTTACGTTGGGCGCTATGAAGATGAAGTTATTTGTAATGTTTTGCCTATGGAAGCCACTCACATTCTTCTAGGAAGGCCATGGCAGTTTGATCGCCAAGTTACTTATAATGGACTCACCAACCGGTTCTCTTTCCTGTTCAAAGGTAAAAACATCAACTTAGTTCCTTTGTCTCCATTGGAAGCTCAGCAAGATCAGCAACATTTGAGCAAGAAGAAAGATCAGGCTGATAGTAAAACCGTGAAGCCACTAACCTTTCTCAGAATTCCTTGAATTCTAAGTGTTTACTTCCCTCTTCTCCTTCTGATGTTGTGCTTGAAAATAAACAAACTTGTGATGAACTTAACCATCTTGAACCGGTACAGCCGAGTAGTCTTGTTTCTTTGTCACAGGGATTGCCAACAGAAGAAGCACGAAAGAGTTCAGCACCAGGGAAACTGTTGGAGCAATCAGCCAGCACTGAACCAAGGGCGATTCCTCAGTCAATCTCCTGGCGAAGCCAAAAGCACTGTATGGATCATGAGTTGATTGTCTCTGCTCATCATGAAAACGTTTTGATAAAGAAAATTTCTCTGCAAGAACATGTCTTTACTTGGTTGAAAAAACATTTTACTTGAGCATATATCATTACATGACTTGTTTTCATTGAGCTATGCATTGAAAGAAATTTGGAGTCGGAAAAAGCATGAACCAAAACTTCTTAGACCAGATAATCACTTTGATTTTGTTCATGTTAAGAAGTTTTCGAAGTTGGCACTTTCTCTTTCTTTTCCTAGCAGTTTTACAGCTTTGCTTGATTTTAAAACAAACAAACCAATTTCTGGCACTCAGTTTACTTGCTTGATGTTTACACACGTGCTTGATGATTGTCCTAAGAGCTTAAATCATGTTTTTGATGTCTTAAGGATAGAGAAACCCATTGATTATTTCTTTCGCAGATTTGATGTGGTTTGTCAAGTTGTTTTGAAAGCACATGATAAGCATGATCAATTCCCAAGGGGAGCAAGCACAGGAGGTCGACAAAGGACTTATGTATCAGGAACTTGGAACTGGAAGTACTTGAGAAAAACAACTTCAATAGTCCAAGAAAGTTTTATTCTGAAACTCGACTCTGCTTACATACTCTTTTATTTAATCATTTTCTTAGTATATGATTTGATTCCTTTTGATGTAGGAGATACAAATTTGAGGTCAAATCTTTTTAAAAGAGGAGGGGATGATGCGACCCTGATCAGCTATGCAACCTTGGACGAGCTAAGACAAGCAGATGACACCGAGGACAAGCTGAGACCAGATGAAGTGAGTGTAGATGAGATTTTTGAGCTGGATGAGCTGACTACTCAAGTGAGCTGGACTGACACTCACTTGGATGAGGTGAGCGAGATGGTTCCATCTTTCGAGCTGGTTCGACCACCCGAGAAGCTACAATCGACCAAATCCATTTCTGATGAACCAATCCCATATCTTGAAGGTTCTAAGACATATTCATGAGCCAAACTACTCAGAGAATGTAAGGAAAACGTTTTGAACCACTTGGCCTTTTGTGATTTGGTTTGGGTCGAGATAAGGATCCAAAAGAAGTTACTTTGTTTTCTGGAAATGGATTTAGACCAGGCCTTACCCAAGTGATTCATAAGCCAATTTTTCGTAAGAGAAGACCAAGAGAGCTCAAGGAGAAGTCAAGGTCGTGGAGGCCAAGGGGCAGTCCAAGTTTCAGTCACAACAATAATTTAGGCAAGTCTTTGTTTCATTTTTTCTATGTCTTGTTTTTAGCTAAGTCTTTTCGTTTTCTACAATTTGTAAAACTATAAAAAGAGTCCTAAGAGCCACAAAATAATTAGACTATTTTTATTAAAAACTTGTTTTGTTTGAGAGTGATTCTCCTTGTTCCTTTGGAACATTTCGATTTCTTAGTGTGTAGTATCTAAGATTCAAACCGGTGTATCAAGGGTCATTCCAGAAACTCTTGTGTAACCATTCTATCACCAAAGTATTTTGTGAAGTGTATCAATAGTTCAGGTGTCGAGTTCTTACACTCTTCATTGGTTCTACTGTAATCATCATTCGAAGGTTCCACCGCCTATCTTCTTTGAATCGTTGCTAGCATCAGGCATTGGCTTTAATATACTTTTTGTTGGGCCTACACGTGACCAAGAGGCTTAGGATTATCCCCATACCATCCTCAAGTTAATTCAGGGACAGCAGCTCGACCTAGGGAATATCACCCACCCTTTATAAACTCTTTTAATAAAAATAACTTCCTGCAGGTGTTAGTAAGCACCTCCTGCAGGTGGATCTCTGCAGCAGTCTCAATCTTCTTCTTCTTTTCCCACTTAGTTTTATGCGGCCTAGAACACCGTTGTATTCCTTGGAAATGGCGTGTCTCGCCTAACGAGAATATCGGCAAATCACTCTCCCACGGCTGGAAAATAGTCCCTTTCTCTTCTCCTCCATGGTGGAAAGGTTCTTGATAGAGCATTCCTCTTGAGCTCGATCACCTACGACTTTTCTTCTTCTTACTCTTAGCTTCCAAGTCAGATCTCAGCTTGATGGATTGTCAACCGACCGTCAGCGACCTGCTATGCCCTTGATGCACCCACAATATGACACTCCATCGCAGTTTATCTCATTTCTCGCCTCCATAGCCTGAAGAAGAACATGTCACAGCGCAATAACAGGCAACGATAACAGCAAGAACAGATAAAAAAACATAGATGAAAAAGTCACCTTGGCACTTGCGATGGACATTTTCACGTAAGCCTCCCGCTCGACCATGTTGCCCATGGCAGGAAGAATGCATTCCTTATATGTCATGCTCCTAGTGAGAAAAACCAAAATTTTTGAATCCCAGATTATCGGGCTGTCCTTGTCGTAAACGAACCTCCAACGAGCATGATCGTACGCCGCCGAAGCATCCGGATGTTGTATGGTCATTGTGAGGGATGTTAACACCATCAGCATCAGATGATTCAAAAGTGATGGTTTAATCTTTATGTGGATGAGTCCCAAACATCCTCAGATCCCTGCGAGTTCAAAATTTCAATCAGTTGGCGGTGTCGCCTTTTCTTTGGTATTTGTGGATGTCCAGACGGATTCGTTACACATTGTGAGTCCTCCCATGATTTTGATAATCCTTGTTTGGAATGGGGGCGACATATTGAGGTGTGCTTCTTATTTTCTCTTTCTGACTCGTGGGTAGGTAGTTTGACTGGAACTTCTGGATGGGTAGGAATGCCTCCTATTCCATGGAGTGGGAAGTTCCAGTAGGGCTGCGCTTTTCATTATGATTTCACCTGTAACGACTCATATAACGAACTGGCACATGGCAACAAAAGAACCGACTTGACTGGTTTTATCCAACACGTGAAGGAAGTATGAGAAAGAGTTTAAATAAGTATAGGAAGGCTATAAAGAGTTTGATGAAGCTATACATGATCTCAGAATGATGGCTTGTTTGAAGGTTATTATATTTGGGCAAAGTAACTTGTTTGGATTGGCCATTAAGTGGCCATATGCTCGTGATTGGTTGATGTGGGGTTTTATTTCACTTTCAAATTAATCCTATATTCCACTTTTACTCTCTCAAATAAGAGGTTCAATAAAGTACTTAGGGATCTAATCCACAGAGACTCTAGGATTGCACAATAGACTTATTGCTTTAGAATTAAAGCTAGATGAATTATAATAATAACAATAAAAGCGATTTCCAGATTGATTTGGTTTGTGAGGATCAAATTAAGAGATTAGACTTAGGAGAAATTCTTATGTAAGATTAGATACTATAAATTAATAGATTGCTAGGTTTTTGATTAAGCACCATTCTTGAACTCAAACCTTAGGGTTTAGGAGATCGCTCTCGCGCATCTCAACTGAGTATCAATCGATGTCCATCAGGTGATATCGATCGATGTTCATTCTAAATAGTACTGGTTTCGCGGTTTGATGGTTCTCCAAACTTCCAATTCAACTCTCGTTTGTTACCAGTTATTTAGATTGATTAAGATAGATTTCAGGTTATAACCAAACTCTCGCTTTCACTATAGAACCCTAATTTCTAAGGTTGAGGTGATGAAATTCAAATTAGCATTGAGAGTAACTTAAACAAAGAACCAAGAAGATTACCCTAACAGTTCTACAAAATCAGCAATACATTATTACCATTGAATAACCCTAAATCTAACAATGAACTACTCAGACATACCAATAAAGAAGATGAATAAATTCTAAATAAACAGCATAGAATAAACTGAGTAAAAAGATAAGAAGTTCAAGATCTTCTCTATAATTATGATCAGATCTCTCTCTCCAATAGATGTAGCAAGGTGTTCCAACTCTTGATTCTAAAACTCTTGTGTAACTTCTTAGAAAACAACACTTTCTTAGGTCTTCTAGGCTTAGGTTAAAACTAAGATAGAAAACCCTAATAAATAGTCTAAATTTCGGCCAGGGCTTGTCTTGCAAATGATAGAACTTCTGGGTAAAACTTGTAATTTCTCAAGCCTTCACCAATCTCGCTGTCGACGTTTCTGTCGATCGACGCACAGTGTGTGATGTCGATCGATTGTTCACTCATAAAACTGGATTCGACTCTGAGATTCTGGCTGAGCATCCCAAATGCTCAAAAATAGCCCAAAAGCACCAATTGTTTCCAATGAGGACCTAGACATGTAAATACTCTAAAACAGTACAAAATGCATATAAAAGACTCTAAAAATACTCTATATATCATAGGTAGAATAGGTAAAATCCATGGCATATCAACTCCCTCAGACTTAACATTTTGCTTGTCCTCAAGCAAACAAAGCTTGTGAAAAAGGTTTTGAAAAGCAGAGACTCACATAATGTCTAACTATAACTGTCACCATACTTTATTGCAACCATATCGTTTTAAGTCAATCACAGAGAAATTTTATATACCCTATCCTAGTATAGCAACCAAATCCATTCTACCAATAACTTAGCGAATACTAGTCTTACTCACCTCTCTACTGATATCATTTCTTTGCATAAAATGAAAGTGCAGGCTTTACCCTAAGAGTATCGATCAAAGTACATATGGACTATTTCCCCTGCAAGTATCTTAGCACATAGGTAGTCTTCTATGATCCCTTTCCTCTCTCTCTTCTCATTTCTCTCAGTTAATGTCTCCCTTCTTTTGAGGGTATCATTTTATTTTTTATTGACTGAGATATTTGGACATGTTTCCATGAATCAAGCCCTAATGATTTTTGCCACCAAATCCTGTTCACTTCTTTTTGACCTTTATCTCTTTCTAGAATAATATGAATCAAGCTTTAATGTTTGTAGCCACCAAATAATGTTTGACTCCTATTTTAATCTAAAAGGGAGAGAGAGGGAAATCAGAAGCTCACAGACTTTTACCTTCGAGATTTACTGAAGGAATCTGATTAAATGTATACCAAGCCCCAAAGAAAGCAAATAATTCAGGATTAGTGTTGGAAATAAGCTTCGGTTCCTTCAAACTTTCAAAGCAAGTCTGATATAGTGGCAGGATAATCCACTTTGGTATCTCTAGTAATCTCTGCAAACAACCTTCTAAGAATGATGCTAAAGTGTGGTTAGTAAATAATAAATCTTGATCATAATCTCATTCTTGACTCAATAATTTTTTTTGAAAAACTTATAGAAAAACTTATATAATTATAGAAATACAATTCAAAAACAAATAAATAGTATTAGCGAACCTCCCCCAGAATTAAATTACACTGTCCCCAAGTAAGCTGTCCTGGAATTGTTTAGGAAGAAGTAAATCATAAGGAAACAGTGTTAGAGAAAGTAAAGTATACAAAACTTCAAAAGGAATATCGATCGATGGCGATAGGTGAGTGTCGACCGATGGTAAACCATCACCATCCATCGATAGTAAACTGATGGTGTCAATCGATGGTGGATTCGAACTATCTACTGTACATTTCTTGTTAATGCACCATCGATCGATGGCAGCACCTTATCGTCGATCGATGCTATGCTAACAGACTGAAAGCGTGTGTGCCTACTCTCCAATCTGATCATCTTTATTTGGGTTTGCTCTGTTAGACACTCAAACATACATCAAGACATCCAAACAAAAATAAATAAATGAGTCTAAATCAAATGCAACAAGAAAAATAAAATAAGTATGACTGTTAGTCTGAAAATAAAATAAGAGACGAAGGAGTATCAAAGGGACTACTCCTCGTCTGAGGTATCCATGTCGGGCTGCTGAGTTAGCTCCTGAACCCTAACCTTGTTGGGTTCCATCTTGTGCAAAAGAGTGTTGGAAAGGACATTCAGGGAGTAGCGCAGGGTGGGTGACAGACGTCCTTCTGATTAGCCCAGCCAGAGTCGAAGTGGCCTGTCACGATGAGGCCCCAGAAGGTAGGCTGGCCAGGGAAAGGAGCGACTGTACAGGCGCGAGTACCAACGTCGAACCCATAAATCTCAAAGAGCTGCGGAATGATAATCCGGCGGTATCTGATGCCTCTGATGAGAAAAGTTAAGGTAGCCTCATTCGCCACCATTACCTGAGGGCTCTTGTAGAGCACCAGAGCCATAGCGATGCATTGTCGAACCAGGTCGGGATAGAGATGATATGGCTTAGTAGACATGGTGCCCAGTCCTAGCTCCTGCACCATCTGTTTAAAGTCTGCATAGAGACCAAGCTTCTTCAAAGTGCGTCTGTCGACGAACTTAGTGGGCTCGATGGAAACGCTTTTCCAAGCGTTGTAGTAGAGGCTGTCAAAATCATCCCACTCCTCGCGCACGGGACGATGGGTGCATTCCCTCGATGCCACAGCCTTTCGAGGGTTGGGGTATTCCTCGAATGTCACAAGTAAATCCTCATCCTCCTTTGGCCAAGGGTCTCGACATGGAGGACCTCGTGGTGGAGCACTGGAGCTACCGGCCTCGTATCGTGATTTTTTTGCCTCTTGTCCATCTGCATATAAAAATAAAGCCAAGAATCAGAATCGATGTCGAGATAATAAGAACAACCATCGATCGATGGTACCGCATGGGCTTCGATCGACAACACCCCATGGCCATCGATCAATGGTGACTCATGGGCATCGATCGATGGTTCATCAGGGATCAAGGATTACGAAACCGAAAGGAACAAACTAAAATCGTGCAAATCATATGTAAAGATGATTGATAGTTCCTAATCTAGTATTCCATTACCCTAAAACATCCAAAATTCTTAGCTAAACCACAAAAGATTCAAATTTTTTCAAATCCTAAAAAGTTCCCTAAACTAAGAGATTTGGAGAAAATACCATGATGATTGAGTGATTTAGTGAAATTGACAAGTAGAAAGGGTAAAAATTGAGTGATATAGAACGAGCAAAATCGGCCAAATTTTGAGAGAGAAATTGAGCGTTTACTCGTGTGTGTTTTTGGCGGTTTGGAGAAAAGTGATTTATGAATTGAGGTCGTGTCGAGTTAACCTACTCGACACTCAACCGTCGATCGATGGTCCTATAGGGGCATCGATCGATGGTCTGTTCCGGGACTCAGTTTTCACTTAAGAAATTTATAATGCATAAATAATGGATAAGCAATTATTAACTATTTGTTGTTAATTAATTAATTATTGTTATTATATTTTATATATATTTTTATTTTCTTCTTTGGTTTTATTTATTTTATTATTCTTTATTATTATTATTATTATATTAAATCGTTAGCTTGACGAAAATGGGTTTATCATTTGGGGTCAGTCACCTCTAGACGCATGGTCTGCGTATACGGAATTTCAGCTTTAGCCCAATAATGTTTCAATCTCTTCCCATTCACCATGAAGTCCTCTCCTTTAGGATTAAATAGGACAATTTTCCCGTAAGGGGTAACATCTTTAATGGTGAAGGGTCCGGACCAACGAGAACGTAGTTTTCCGGGAAATAAAGTCAAGCGAGAGTTGTAAAGGAGTACTCGATCGTTCGGTTCAAAATGCCATGAATTACTTTTCTTGTCGTGATAAGCTTTCATTCTCTCCTTGTACAATTTTGATTTTTTGTAGGCGCGATACCTGATTTTGTCTAGCTCATTTAGTTGAATTAATCTCTTTACTGCTGCGGGTTTAGCATCAAAGTTTATAATTTTTATGGCTCATTATGCTTTATGTGCTAGTTCTACAGGGAGATGGCATGCTTTTCCATAGATTACGTGAAAGGGGGTAGTTCCTAATGGTGTTTTAAACGTTGTTCGGTATGCACAAAGTGCACCATCTAAATTCAAAGACCAAATCTTTACGTGTTTGTGGAAACCAAAATTTGCACTGTCGATTTCCGTTGAATTAGGAACGCAGGGTAAACCCTAGTTTCCTAGAGGTCCCAGATATCTGCTAAACCACACATTAATCAGTCAGAACATGAAGTAAATACTGAAGAACAAAGTAAGAATCGAAAAGAGAGCAAATAGATGTCTTATTCCGAATTTGCGTATGAACGTTTACAACAGGATAAGAGCCTCCGCTGTGAGAGCTGTCGGCGATATATCTAGTTCTAATAACCGAAGACAGCAAAACCCTAGTTGAGTCGCAGCTCGGATTACAAAAACGGAATGTTGCCAAAATGCTCTAAGTGCTAAGCTATGTTTGCTCTGAGTGGAGATTTTCATGTGTCCTCTGCATCATCACCCTTGAAGTCCTTATATACTCCTCTAGAGGCGGTTTTCTCTTTCCTCTTCTCCCCTTGGTCGAATTTATCGCTTCGCGGAAATATTCCTTTTTTCCTCGATCTTCATGATTATCTTCGAAAACTTAACATTTATCCTTCGATCTTGAAATTTATATTTCGAACTTAACATTTATCCCTTCCTGCAAAAATAAATAAAAACAGTCACAAAGTTTGGGCTTGATTTTGGATAAAATCGCGAGTGGTCCTTTAGCCGAGTTTTAGACCTCGTCAGGCTATTTTCTGACTTAAGTGTTTCTATGATTTTAGCGAAAGAGCATTTCTAAGACTACGTCATCCGAGAGTTAGGATCCTTCATATGGGGCATGTGACTCTAGGTGTTTAGTTAACTGTTATCGTCTCATACGATCGACCTGATCCTTTCTCGACAAAACGAGTTCGTTCGGTAACGTTTCCAATGTCAATCCCGATTGAGACAGAACAAAGATAAGTTCGATCAAGTATCGAAAGAGGAAGTTTAACGAGGACAAGGTGAAAATGGATTGATTTGATCTGACTTGCTAAACGAGCGAGTATAATTGCTCATGCCATCTAACTGGCCTGTTCGGCGAGTTGGTCGTGTCATGCTGTCCAACTCGCCCGTACGGCGATTTGGCCTTATCCAAATCACAGTACAGACGATTTGATTGGTCAGTGCCGTCCAACTCACCGTACAAGTTGGTTGGTCCATGCCGTCCAAGTCGCCCGTATGGCGAGTTGGTCAGTCCATGTTCCTTTCTTTTGAGTTTTGGCCAGGAAACTTTCGTTAAGTCGGTTTTGAGACTGCATTTGTATAAAAACACGATTTTCAGATGCTGATTTTGAGAGTACTATTGTTGACCCCAACATTCTCCGTTCGGGGAGTTGGATGATCGATTTTTCTGGTCGTTTTGTCACATTTCGGTTCGGGGATACGTTTACCCGAGGTCTTTGGAGAAAATTTTCCTGATGGCTCATTTGCGCAGACCGCTCCTTTGTGGTCAGTCGAGATTTGACCTTGCTTTTTCCCGTTCCCGTTTTTCCGAGTCATTATCTCTTTCTTTCACTAAGAACGCATTTTCCCGGTAGGTGTCTGACGTTGATTCCGTCGTAACCAATTTTGACCCCAACAGTTAGCCCCCAGCTCGTTAGAATCTCAAGGTTCTAACGAGCGGTTTTGGCAGGTTTGGTAAGTTAGGCGGAATCAATGTTTAAAAAGGTCCACTAAAAGTCGTCTACTTATTCCTCTAAGAGCGGAATGCAGTAGGATTGGGGCTGCGTCTTGTGAAGGCTGCCTACGTACCCTTGTAAAGGGATCAAGCCTTTCATAGTTCGTTTCGGAGTTAAGGTTCTTACTTCATGTTTTCCAGTGAGACCCTTACTGTTTAGATGTGTGTCGTGTAGACATTATCAGGCATGTTGCCACCAACGGCATAGTATATTGGACCTTTGTCGGCCTCGAGACCAGCCTTGTAGGCTGTTTATTTTTGCCGAGTGTGGCCGTACTTATGTTTTCGGGACTGACAGCGTGTGGCTTTGGATCCTGACCGCTATGCTATTTTTTTTTAATGAATAAACTAGACTTTTTTCTTGAACATGAGTTTAAGTATATTCGGATTTTTGTTAAGCATAAAGGGAAGGATACGAGTTTTCATCTCGTTCCCAACTCTTTTGTGGACCGTCTTATTCGTTGCTCGTTAAAGATGTTTGAGAAGTTTTTCAAAGTTTCGTGAGCGCTTAGATACAGACGAAGAGACATGCTTTCAGCATCTCGTATCTTTTCGATATCATGCCTTGAGACGTTAGAGACCAGTGTGTTGGGTTTAGGGTAAGACCTAGGTATAATCACGGTTTTAGGGGGTGCGATGACTACTTCGGCTTATGTTTCCCGTATCGCTTTCGACCTGATTCCATTTCGCTTTAAAGTCCGCGATATGTTCTCGGCTTATGTGACTTGTATGATAGGAATCGAGCATCTCTTTGAGGACAATTTTTAAGTCTCCCGAAAGTGCTGACCAAAATTTCGGATTTCTTTTATAGCGCTATTACCCTTGTGTCGGGTGTTCGAGAGCTATCTCTAAGAGATGGCTTAGTCTGTTTAGGGCGTTAAGAGTTTGTTTTGATCAGCAACAAACTTATTTGTTGATATAATCGTTTTTGAACCTTCGCGAGCGATACGTGTTTAAGAAGGTGTGTATGTTTTATAGTTGTGGACGGACTGTTTTAAGGTTAGCATTCCGTTTTGGAAAGTTCTTACAAAAAACAGTTCTCCGAGCATCGGCGACGTCTTGCTGTGTCGAAGGTTGAGTTTTTCTTTTGTATGCCGCATTTCGTTCTTGAAATTTTTGCAGGATTGAAGATGTGTGGTATCGCAAGGTTTTTGTTTTAATCTTACGGAAGAGAAACGTTTTGGTTTGTTTCCGGGGAATTAGGACCAATGGGTCGCGTAAATTTGTCCCTGAGAATATGTGACTTCATTCACTGTGCTTTGTGAAAAGTACCCCCCCACCCCCCCACCCCTCCTCCCGAGATTTATTTCGTGTATAGTTGAGGATGCTTTGTATAGCTCTAGGAGCTTTGTTACAAGTATTTCCTTATGTGCCGCTTTTCACTTGTAAAACGCTTGGGTTTAGAGTAAACTGTGGAACATAATGAACTTGGTCGGTTGTCAACAAGTTTATATTTTTTGTTAACCGTACGGTGGTTACGACTAAGTTTCGATATTGAGAATCTTTCGTATGATTTCCAATTCTGGGTTATACAATAGTTATTTGCATTTGGCGTTTTTAAACTAATCGTGGATTGTCGTTTTGCCGCTAAGTGATTGGGTGAGCAGTGGTTTCTCAAACATTTTAGCTCGGTCTGAAGGATGTGTTCAGCCGAATAGCCGAGGACGTTGCTGGTCACGGATAGACTACGACATGTTCGTGTTAACATTAAGGTCATGCTAGTTTAGAACTGTCCTAAAGAGGATACTGAATTCCAGTTCCGATTTCTATCGGAAGAAGTAATTGGCTGAGGGCCAAAGGGAATGTGTCAAGATCGATGGGCAAAGTCAGAGTTTTCCGTGCTATAGTCTTACGAAAATTGTTTTGTTTTTGTACGATGAAGACAAAACCTAAAAGGCTCGATAAAAACCTGTACAAGATGATTGCCTTCTCGGAATTAACCAAGGGAGATGGGAGGCAGAATCCAGTGAGCCGCATGGCTAAGGAGTGAGATCTGTAAGATCGTTGTGCGAAGAGATAACGTTTAGTTTTTTTTTGTTGAGAGACGAGTCCTATGAATTTGTATTTAGCTATACGCTAATTGTCCAAAACACTTCTCCGTAAAACTTGCTACGTTTGTTTCCGAAAGTTTCTTCGAATAACTTGGTGTGGCTATACGAAGGATGTTTCACATAAGTTTTACGAGAAGTGAATGGCATATAAATAAGTTGAGAATTTCTCTCGTAGATTACTCGTGATATTTGCGAACGAGGAATGTGTATTCCTCATTCTCTTTTCTGCATTGTGAAGTCATTTTTCATGACACCGATCTTATTTTCTCGTAGGTTCTTTTTGTATAAAATGTTATAGTTATACAAAATTAATGGCTGATCGGTTTTATAATGCCCGCATGGCCTAAATGATATTTTATCTACTACTGCAAGAGTTTTCTTTTTCGAAAGTGTTTTCTTGATGTCGAGACAAATTATTTTTTTTAGTATGGGAGTATACGAATATATTGTACGTACCTACTCCCTAGCTTTTTTACAAAAGAAAACGGCTGAACCGATATTTTGAAGGGTTGTGTACGTTTTTTTCTTTTTAAGATTGGGATGATCGACAATCCAGGTCGGTTTCAAGACGACGCTAGGATTGTGACTTGGGGACTTTCAGGTTGACTACTAGGAATATGTCGGTTTTACGAACATTGCTAGGAACGAGACGGTGTTCGCGTTTCTAGTTCCTTCTTTCCTTAGGAAGCTAGCTAAGTGTGCGTGGCGATCATTTCTCGATTTTCTGAAAGTTTAGATCGGTTTGCAAAATTTGCGTAAACAGTCGCAGAACAATAGATCGAGACAGGAAAATTCCTAAGATTCAGATCGCTAGATTATTCTCCTAGATCCTAAGTTCCCTAAAGTTTTATGGTGATCTCCGAAGCGTTTTTATTGCTTAGTACCTTCCTAGAAAATTCCAAGTCTGATTTCAAAAAGTTCCAAGCTGGCCATACCTTAGTTTTCTCGAAGGTTTGGATTCACCTCTTCTCCGTTTTGCTTGCTCATCTCCCATTCCTCTTCTCGTGTCTGTATGCCCCTTAAGAATGGTAAAAATATTAGTTCTTCCTGGCCGCGTTTAGGCTCGAACCTGTCTTGCGGTTTTTATCGTAAAGTTCCCACGGTAACTCCCATTGAGAAGAAACAAGAGATGTTTCGATCGGGGTTCAAAGTAGAAGGCTAAGATGGATTTAAGGGCGAGTAGGATGCCCAATAGGGCGAGGAGGATGCCCAAGAGGGCGATTAGGACCCCCAAGAAGTCGAGTAGGAGCAAGCCAAGGAATTTAGGCGAGTCTCACTTGTTTTTGTCGTAAAATCTCAATGAAAACTCCGATTGAGATGAAATGAAAAGCGTTTCGATCAAGATTCTAAAGAGAAGATAAAGGAGAAGCTCAACAAGGCTTTCCAACCTCGCCATGAGGCGAGTTTGAGGGATTAAATCAAACTCGTCATCGGGGGGAGTTGGACAGTGTGCGTCCAACTTGTTTTGATCGTAAAATGTCGACGGAAACTCGGATTCAGACGAAACAGAAAGAGTTTTGATCGGGACTCAAAGGAGAACACAAAAGTGAGCCAAAAGAGTACTCATCCAGTCCAACTCGCCCAATAGGCAAGTTGGACTGGTCAAACTTGCCTAATGGGCGAGTTGCACGGCTTGCACTGTCCAGCTCACCCGTTCGGCAAGTTGGACTGGTCAAACTCGCCGAATGGGCGACTTGCCCGGCTTGTACTGTCCAACTCGCCCATTCGGCGAGTTGGACTACTCGAGTTTCGATGGTATGCTGGTGTGGTCGTTTCATAAACGTCTTCAAGTTTTTTTATATGAAAGTTGTATCATAAAATGTTAACTCGTTTCACTTTCCGAACGATGTTCCATAAAATAGTGTTGAGTTTGATTTTCAAAATCTGTTTCGGAAAATGTTGTTGAGCTTTAATTTTCCGAAAGTTATTCCGCAAAATGTCTTGAGTTTAGTTTTACGAAAGTTGTTTCGTAAAAGGTTGTTGAGTTTAATTTTACGAAAGTGATTATGTAAGCGTGTTTTCTTGTTTGGCTGTACGAGAGCCGTTTTTTCTGGAAAACTTACATTTTAGCCTCTGAATCTTTGGTTGTGATGAGCTTAATTATTGGGAGTTGACTTTATCAGAGATTTTCTTGTTTTCGCAGGATTGATCCGAGGGGATTTCGTGTAGTTTTTCCGAAGTAAGTTTAAGTGACACTCATCGAGAATTAACTGAATATGTTCCGTAGAATCGAAGCTTGACTCTTTACGAAATCTTAGGTTTCAGAGAACGCTTTAGCATTGAGGGATACGGTCTCTTGTTTTGCTTAGTTTAGTTTTAGTCCGCCGTTTTAGGTTTCGAGTGATTCAATAGAGATCAACTTCTTTTCTTCGAAAATTGTTCAGAAGAAGTAGAGCAGTGGGGGTTGTGAGCCCGGTTTTCTGTGCTTCCTATCTCTGTGAGAAAGCTAGGCTTTCTCCGCAATTTTTGGGAGAGCAAGTTTTATTTTTCCGAAAGGTTTTCAAAAAAATTATTTTGGTCAAACCCTTATGCACTGAGATTTTCCAAACTCGGTAATGAGATGAAATTTACGGGGTTTGATAGATTTTATCGTTACCCTTTTTGTTTAGTGAGAGAAATCGGGAGCTTGTTTCGGTGCCCCGCCTGTGGCAAAGAGTCGCGACTAGGTTTTCGATTTTCTCAAGCACTGTGGCGTTTGCATAAGCATTGGTGACGGGAGCAGTCACTGCTGGAGTTTTTTTACAAACGTTGTTGCGAGCTGCTGTATTATCTTTCGTATTTCTAGACATTGTTTCGGTGAAGCGTTTTATGGCCATGAGTTAGAGTAATCCGACCCCGAATCCTTCGACGCATTCTTTGTTGGCTTCCATTTCTGGGACAAGACCCTCGTCTCTTCTTTGATAATTATGTAATATGTGGCTTTGTGAAGCGCGTCTTGGATTGTATGCGGCTTTTCCAAATTTATCCACTTCCTGAACTTTGACTTGAACCAGATTTTTTTCAAGTGCGTATATCGCGACTTTGTCGCTTGTCCCACTGACTCTATCCCTAACGGTTTTGAATCGTTTTTTTAAGTTGCAGAGAGTTTTGTCATCTCCTTGGGACAAGCTCCAGAGGTCCACGTCGGAGGTTTCTTGATCTATGAACATCAAGCTGGCGGAAGCTTCGATGGAGTTTCGCCTGAGGCGAGAGAACCATTCTAGCGCTGCTCTGCGGAGGTTTTCTAAGAAGAGGGGGCATTCACTAGTGTCTCTCTCGTTTTCTCAGATCCTGGCTTTACCCATCGCAAACTTAAAAGCCTGTAGGTCTGCCTTAGGATCAGTAGTTCCGTCGTATGGCGTCACTTTGACCTTCCCAGGATCCGAAACCCTAGTTTCGGTGATACAAGTAGTAAAGGGTGTTTTACGAGCTTCTTCGAGCAGTAGATCGATCTCCAGTGCGGTACTAGTAACATGGTGGATTTGGGACTCTTGCTAGCAGATTTCTAACTTTGTCGGCGTTTGCTGCGAATGCTCCGAGTTTGCTCCTCGGCCTTTCTTCCTGTTCTTTCCAGAAGATAGCTTCTTCTTCTTCGTTCATAGGGTTGTCGAACTGGGATTCGTCCTGAGCTGCTCGACTCCTTGTGCGGCGCGGATGTATGTCTGCGTTTTCGTCCATAGGTTCAGACTGACTACTAGATTCCATGTCGACGCGTTTGACTTCTCCTCCTTTATCTTCCTCGATAGGAGGAAGGTCTCCTGGGTATTTCCATGTTGGTGTGGGGGTCACTTTGTCAGGGTTTTGTCCACACGGTTTGCCTTGCGAATTGTCGGACCGGTCCGAAGGTGCTGCGAAGTCGAGTCTTCTTCCGTGGATTTGGGTTGTTGCCCATGGAAAGATGTCCCAATTCCTCTTTGTGAGGGTTTCAACCTGTTTAGCGAGGGAATTCATGACCTTACCCTGTTCTGCCGACTTTTTCTCAAAAGTCGAGAACATCTTCTTCACCTCCTCGAACGCTGCGGTTTTTGCGACGGCGTTGACCGCAGTGACGTTCGTCACTGGAGTGTTTTCAAAGTTTTCGTCGACGACGTTATCGTGAAGAGGCTGTTGGTTGTTGAGATCTGACATGTTTTGATTGAGCGTTGATGGCTGAGAGTTAGATTTATCCAGAACCAAAATTCGCACTGTCGATTTCCGTTGAATTAGGAACGCAGGGTAAACCCTAGTTTCCCAGAGGTCCCGAATATCCTCTAAACCACAGGCTAATCAGTCAGAATAGGAAGTAAATATTGAAAAGAACAAAGTAAGAATCGAAAAGAGAGCAAATAGATGTCTTATTTCGAATTTTCGTATGAATGTTTACAACAGGATAGGAGCCTCGGCTATGAGAGCTTTCGGCGAGATCCCTAGTTCTGATAACTTAAGTCTGCAAAACCCTAGTTCAGTCGCAGCTCGGATAAAAAACAAACGAAAAGTTGACTAAATGCTCTATGTGCTACGCTATGTTTGCACTGAGTGGAGATTTTCGTGTGTCCTCTGCATCATTACCCTTGAAGTCCTTATATACTCCTCTAGAGGAGGTTTGCTTTTTCCCCTTATGCCCTTTGTCGAATTTATCGCTTCGCGGGAATATTCCTTTTTTCCTTGATCTTCATGATTATCTTCGGAAACTTAACATTTATCCTTCGATCTTGACATTTATCTATCAAACTTAACATTTATCCCTTCCTGCAAAATAAAAGATAAACCGTTACAAATGTTGGGATTGATTTCGGGTAAAATCGTGATTGGGCCTTTAGCCTAGCCTTAGACCTCGTCGGGCCGTTTTTTGACTTAGGCATTTCTATGATTTTATCGAAAGAGCATTGCTAATACTACGTCATCCGAGAGTTAGGATCCTTCATATGGGGCATGTGACTCTAGGTGTTTAGTTAACTTTTATCGTTTCATACGATCGACCTGATCCTTTCTCGAGAAAACGAGTTCTTTCGGTAAAGTTCCAATGTCAATCCCGATCCGGACAGAACAAAGATAAGTTCGATCAAGTATCGAAATAGGGATTTTAACAAGGATGAGGTGAAAATGGATTGATTTTATCTGACTTGCCGAATGAGCGAGTAGAATTGCTCGTGCCATCTAACTCTCCCGTTCGGCCAGTTGGGCTAGTCCAACTCGCCGAATGGGCGAGTTGGTTGATTTGTGGCGACCTACTCGCCCTTATGGTGAGTTGGCCTTATCCAACTCACCATACGGGCGAGTTTGTTGGTCTGTGCCGTCCAACTCGTCGTACGGTCAAGTTGGTTTGTCTGTGCCATCCAAATTGCATGTATGGCGAGTTGGTTGGTCGGTCCGTGTTCCTTTTTTTTTGAGTTTTAGCCCGGAAAGTTTCGCTAAGTCGGTTTCGAGAATACATTCGTATAGAAACACGATTTTTAGATGTTGATTTCGAGAGTACCGTTCTTGACCCAAACATTCTCTGTTCGGGGAGTTGGATGATTGAGTCTTCTGGTCGTTTCATCATATTGTCGTTCGGGGATACGTTTACCCTAGGTCTTTGGATAAACTTTTCGTGATGGCTCATTTGCGCAGACCCTCCTTTGTGGTCAGTCGAGATTTGACCTCAATTTTTCCCGTTCACCTTTTTCTTAGTCATTTTCTCTTTCTTTCACTAAGAACACATTTTCCCGGTAGGTTTCTGATGCTGATTCCGTTGTAACCGATTTTGACCCCAACAAGGTTGATCCTACCGTCTTTTCTAGGATTTGTTTTATCTGACAATTGGATACTTCTACTTGTCCATTGGCCTGAGGATGATAAGGCGTAGCTACTCGATGGTGAACTCCATGTTTCTTGATTTGTTTTTCCAAACACTTTGTTAAAGAAATGGGAACCTCCATCACTTATTACGATTTGCGGAACTCAAAATATGGGAAATATAATACTGTTAAAGAGTTTAACGACTACGGCAACATCGTTTTTCGGAGTTTCTATTGCTTCCACCCATTTAGATACATAGTCTACAGCGACCAGTATGTATTTATTTCCGTGCGAAGAAGGGAAAGTGCCCATGAAATCGATGCCCCAACAATCCAACACTTCAACTTCAAGTATGAAATTTTGTTCCATTTCGTTACTCTTGCTGATTTTTCCTATTCTTTGGCAGGGGTCGCATTTCGCTACGTTGGCTTGAGCATCTCGAAACATATTTGGCCACAAAAAGACTGCTTGTAGGATTTTTGACACTTTCTTAAAACTAGCAAAATGTTCGGTGTGATCGGATCCATGACAATGATAAAAAATTCTAGAGTTTTGCTTTCAGCAACACATCATCTGTATATGCCATCAGAACAGTGTTTGTAAAGATAAGGTTCATCCCAGTGATATCTTCGGATTTCTCTCAAAAATTTCCTTTTATGATATCCTTAGAAGAGTTCGGGGTCTACTTCGGCTGCAAGATAGTTTACTATATCTACAACCAAAGGTCTATCAGTGGTTTTCAGTACACACACCCCGACTTAAACTTCTACCTCCGGGAGAGTCATTATTTGGGATCGACGGATTACAACTGATGTTGATATTTATTGGAATGATTATTTTATCGTCCTTCTCAAATGTATTAACGGTTGATGGTGTATGGGCAACATCGATCGATGCTTTACGGCTATAATCGTTCGATGGGCTTAGAATGTTGTCAATAGATTCCCCTTCATGTGCCGACCTGACTCTACCAACGAAAATTATTTCTGTTAAGTAGATATTTTTTGTAGGTAATAAATCATCTATAGGGATGTCGTCATCAATTCTTATTTTTGAAAAGTGATCTGCGGCTCTTTTTTCCACTCCTTTCTTGTCTTTTATTCTATATCAAATTCTTAGAGAAGTAGAATCCATCATATAAGTCTCGTCTTAGCGTCATTTTGTTCATTATTTCAATGTTGCATGGTCGGGTGTGAACTACTACTTTTAAACCGACTAGATAGGATCGGAATTTCTCGAAGGCGAATACCACAGCCAATAACTCTTTTCTGTTGTCGTGTAATTGTGTTGCGCATTGTCTAGAGTTCTAATGGTGTAGTATATAGCATGCAACTTTCTGTGTTTCTTTTGCCCAAGTACTGCGCCTACAGCGAAATCTCTGACGTCGCACATAATTTCGATTGGTAGATTCAAATCTGGTGCCTTGAAAATAGGGGCGGATATGAGTGCTGATTTAATTTATTTAAAGGCCTCGAGACATTCAGGTGTAAAATCGAATTTCACCTCTCTGCACAAGAGTGCAATAAGGGGTCGAGCAATTTTGCTAAAATATTTTATGAATCACCTATAGAATCCAGCATGTCCTAGAAAACTTCTAAGTTCTTTGACATTAGTGGGTGGTGGTAGTCCAGTCATTACTTCAATCTTTGCCTTGTCTACCTCAATTCTGGCTGGTGAGACCTTGTGTCCCAAGAAAATTCCGATGTTTACCCTAAAATGGCATTTTCCTAGTTCAAAATCAGATTTTTCTCTTTGCATCTAGCTAGAACCTTACACAGGTTATCGATATATGTTTTGAAGTTTGGACCATATACCGAGAATTCGTCCATGAAAACCTCCATGAAGTCCTCGATCATATCAGTGAATATCGACATCATGCATCTTTGGAAAGTCGCAGGGGCGTTACAGAGTCTGTATGGCATCCTGCGATATGCAAATGTTCCATAGGGACAAGTAAAGGTGGTATTTTCTTAATCGTCCGGATTTATGGGAATCTGAAAAAATCCTGAATACCCGTCGAGAAACAATAGTAATTTTGGTTTGCAAGCCTTTCTAACATCTGATCGATAAAGGATAAAAGGAAATGATCTTTTCATGTGGTAGCATTTAGTTTCCTGTAAACGATACACATTATGTGTCCAGTGACAACTCTAGTAGGGATCAATTCATCTTTCATTCTTTACCACAGTAATTCCTCCTTTCTTTGGGACAACATGAACCGGACTGACTAAGTTGCTGTCTGAGATAGAAGAAATAATGTCTGCTTCAAGAAGTTCCATGATTTCCTATTTAACTACTTCTTTCAAGTTGGGGTTCATTCTCTCGATGGATGATTTGGATTCATCATCAAGGTGTATCTTATGCATGCATAAATTGGGAGAGATTCCTGGGATTTCATCTAACGAATATCCGAGAGCCATGCGGTGCTTCCGAAGTTTATTCAGCAACAGTGCTTGCTCTCCACTACTCAAGTTTGCATTTATGATGACGGGATATGAGTTTCGTAAACAAAAGCATATTTAAGACCGGCTGGAAGTGGTTTAAGCTCGATTTTAGGTGCTTTTTCCTTGCTCCAGTCACCGGTCACAGTACATTGTCAATCGATGGTCATAATGGGTGTCAATCGACGGGGGTCGATGGATTGAGTTCTTCAAGATCGACATTAAGAATTTCTTCTGTGGCATCCATTAACCTTGTATTCTCTCTAGTGCGATCTTCTAACGCAGAGATGTCGCCTTCAGGAGATGTGATTGCTCTCTCTAATGGTACGTTTGAGCATATATCTACAAATGTTTCTTCTGCTAGGTCGGAAAGGTAATCGATATGGTAGGTTTGACCGTTGATCAAAGGTTGTTTTATTATCTTTTCCATGTCAAATACCATCGGTATCTTCCCGATGTTGAGCCATATATGTTTCTCGCTGACATCAATGATCACCCCGGCAGTAGCCGGGAAAGGTCTTCCTAAGATAATCGGGTTCCGAGGTTCTCACTTATATTTAAGCACTATGAAATCTGCAGATATATCGCAGTTATAAATGCGTACGGGCACGTACTCAAGTACACCTTCTAGAATTCTAGTGGATCTATCAGCTAAAACGAGAGTGACCCTGGTAGGTTGAAACTGTGTTAGCCCGAGGGTGACTGCAACAGAATAGAGCATCAGGTTGACATTAGAGCCTAAATCGCAGAGGATCTTTGAAATCTCTCATTGCTAAAAGTGCAGTCCAAAACAAAACTACCGGGATCAGGGAGTTTGACTGGAGTTTTTCCTTGAATAATTTCGCTCACTTCTTCGGATAACATCATCACGCAGTGTTCTGATTCATGGAATCCGCGCGATGCCGCATCTTTCACGTACTGCTTTATGGCTGACGATATGTGAATGGCATCACTTAGAGGAATCTCAATGTTTATTTTGTCAAACGCTTTCTTGCATATTGCTTTTTCTATCTGCTTCCTTTTCTTCTTAGTATTTTTTGGAGGAAATGGGGGTTTTGATTGGTCGACCTTTGTCCTAACCCGCTCGGCTGGTTTTAGGTCAGAGTGTCGATCGATTTTTGCTTCAGAGCGTCGAGCGATTATAGGTCTGAAGTGTCGTTCGATGCTCAGTAAGGAGTGAATCGATGTCTCATGCGTCTGTGTTCTTTCCCTTAGGTTCAATAATTAATTCCACAAGGTCGCCAGTTTGGTCTAATACTTCAGTTTCAGGAGGGATTTCAGGATCTTTCTCTTCAATTTAGAGCAGTATGGGGTCCGATTTTTCTTTTTAATCTGTTGTGATTATCTCCAATTCATCGATGTTGATGCTCTCTTTAACACCTGGGGTGAATTGTCTATCGCTTCGCAAAGCTGCGACATTGTAACGGCTTCTGGGTTAGCGTCTATTTTACCAAGTAAAAATCCGTCCTTTCTCCTGAAGGACATAGCGTTACTCGCCACTTGATTGTTGGTCCTCCTAATGTTCGCTCAGAGTTTCGAATTTTTATGTCATCTTTGAGTATACCAGATCTAACTTCTCATTGATGTCAGCGGCTATTCTACGGGTTCCTGTGAAGAATTGATTCATTCTCGATTTTGATTTTTTTTTTGTGTTTGTTCACAGTGGTGTCGTAGTTGCTTGTGAAATTGACAGTTCTTTCCCTAAATCGTTGATTGTTCAGGATCATCACATCAGATAACTCAACCCGTTTTTCAAATTCAGAAGAAATGTCATCGTCCTCACCATAATGTTCAGACAAGCCATGTTTATCAAGTAGGTCGCAATTCCTGCCTGAGTTTTTCTAACTCGGATCGAGTGCTTCTTCTCCGCTAACATTGGTGGTTCCTTCTTTTTGGTGTCTCTCTTTTCCAAAGCTCTACCTAAAGCTATGTTTTCTATCAGCCTTTTTGCACTGGCAGGGCTTCGTGTGCCGAACTTCCCCTCTCTGCCTGT
Source organism: Moricandia moricandioides (assembly GCA_905132885.1). Lineage (NCBI taxonomy): Eukaryota > Viridiplantae > Streptophyta > Magnoliopsida > Brassicales > Brassicaceae > Moricandia > Moricandia moricandioides. The sequence goes on along the minus strand of CAJHQQ010000332.1, from coordinate 191,707 downwards.
ATCAAAGATGGCTTGATAGTCTAGGTTTAGTCCTCTATAGAAAGTGTTGATGCGTTGGGGTTATAAGAATCCATGGTCCGGGCACGAAAGCTAGTAGTTCTTGAACCTCGTCCAGGCGTTATTAAAAGATTCCCGGCTACCTTGAATGAATGTGGATATTTCTCTCATTGCTTCCCAGTATCTCTCCTTGTCAAAGAAGTGATTGATGGAAGTGCTTTTAATATCTTCCCAACAAGTCAGGGATCCTGGTGATAGATGGTTCAGCCACCTTCTGGCGTCACCTTTTAGGGAAAATGAAAAAGTTTGCAGCGATTGAAATCGTCGTTCACCATGTCTTCTAGCATCTCGATGTGATCGTTCGGGTGTTCGGTAGGAAAACCACTGAATTGATTTTTGTGCGCCATAATTAGGAAGTTGATATCAAGCTCAGAGATTCATGTATGGTTATCAGATAATCGATTTGCGGACCTATTGGAATAGGTATTCCTGGGGGTTTAGGTATTCGAGCCTTGGCAATTCATGCTTTATCTCATTCTTCAGAGATTTAGTGATTTGATCGGGGATTGCAGCCCCCTGATAATTAATTAGTTGCTTGCTTTGTTGCTTTTATTGTTCATTGGTTCTATCAAGACTACTTTCTTATTATCAGAATCAGTAAAGGCGTACTTACCTGCTTCGGGCTGATCGACATCGACCGATGGCAATGGAAGGGTGTCGCCCGACAGTAGTGGACCAACGTCGATCGATTCCGGATGAGCTCTGTCGATCGATACTTGTCATCTTGAATCCATATTCTCTCCTTTAAGTACATGCATCATGAAGTTTAGGGAAAGAATAAATTAGCAGACAGTAAAGTAAAATCTAGATAATATTCTAAGCGAAATCTAATGTCAATAAGAAAGAGTCCCCGGCAACGGCGCCAAATTTGATGTTGGGTTTTAGTTCACTTTCAAATTAACCTTATTTCCCACTTTTACTCTCTCAAATAAGAGGTTCAACATAGTACTTAGAGATTGAATCCATAGAGACTCTAGGATTTCAGAATAGACTTATTGCTTTCGAATTACAACTAGATGAATTATACTAATAACAATAAAAGCGATTTCAAGATTGATTTGGTTAGTGAGGACCAAATTAAGAGATTGGACTTAGGAGAAATTCTTAGGTAAGATTATATACTACAAATTAATAGATTGCTAGGGTTTTGATTAAGTACCATTCTTGAACTCAAACCTTAAGGTTTAGGAGATCACTCTCGCGCATCACAACTGAGTATCGGTCGATGTCCATCAGGTGGTATCAATCGATGCTCATTCTAAACAATATTGATTTCGCGGTTTGATGGGTTCTCTAAACTTCCAATTAAACTATGTTTGTACCAGTTATTTAGATTGTTTAAGATAGATTCGAGGTTATAAACAAACTCTAACTTGCACTATAGAACCCTAATTTCTAAGTCTGAGGTGATCAAATTCAACTTAGCATTAAGAGTAACTTAAACAAAGAACCAAGAAGATTACCCTAACAATTCTACAATCAGCAATACATTATTACCATTGAATAACCCTAAATCTAACAATGAACTACTCAGACATAGCAACAAAGAACATTAATAAATTCTGAATAAATTGCATATAATAAACTGAGTAAAAAGATTAGGAGTTCAAGATCTTCTCTGTAATGATGATCAGCTTTCTCTCTCTCTCCAATAGATGTAGCAAGGTGTTCTAACTCTTGATTCTAAAGCTCTTGTGTAACTTAGAAGACAACACTTTCTTAGGTCTTCTAGGCTTAGGTTAAAACTAAGATAGAAAACCCTAATAAATAGTCTAAAATTTTTGGCTAGGGACTTATCTTGCAAATGATGGAACTTCTGGGTAAAACTTGTAATTTCTCAAGCCTTCACCAATGTCGTTATCGACTTGTCTGTCGATCGACACACACCGGGATCGATGGTTCAATCATAAAACTGGATCCGACTCTGAGTTTTTTGTTGAGCATCCTAAATGCTCCAAAATAGCCAAAAGATTCCAATTGCTTCCAATGAGTATCTAGACCTTTAAATACTCTAAAAGAATATCAAATGCATATAAAAGAGTCTAAAATTACTCTATATATCATAAGTAGAATAGGTAAAATTCATGGCATATCACTGGTGTAATTTCATCAAGAACAAGATTGATAAGTTTTTGGAAACCATTTTTGAGCTTTCATGTAAAATAAACGTGAAGGGGTTACTGTTTCACCAAAGAGGAACCAGCAAGATGGTGCACTATGATAGATCAGTTGTTTAGAGCATTTGTCATGAACTTTCCGAGTCAAAGCTCTTCAGGTTAGTTAAACCTAAAAGTAAGCATCATAATGGGATCAGAGAAGCTAATAATATGGGCTATTTAAATATGGAATTAGGGGATTTAGTTGCCTCGTTAAACTCCCTCTTTCGATACTTGATCGAAACTTATATTTGTTTGTCTCGATCAGGATTGACATTGGAACTTTACCGAAAGAACTTGTTTTCTTGAGAAAGGATTGGGTTGATTGTATGAGATGATAACGGTTAACTAAACACCTAGAGTCACACGCCCCATACGAAAGATCCTAAATCTCGGACGACGTCGTCTTAGCAATGCTCTTTCGATAAAGTAGAAACGCCTAAGTAAGAAAACGTACCACGAGGTCTAAAGCTCGGCGAAAGGCCCACTCGCAATTTTATCCAAAAATCAAGCCAAAACTTTACGAAGGTTTATCTTTTATTTTGCAGGAAGGGATAAATATTAGGTTTCCAAAGATAATCATGAAGATCGAGGAAAAAAAGCATATTCCCGCAAAGCGATAAATTCAACCCAGGGTAAAAGCGGTGAAAAGAGCAAACCGCCTATAAAGGAGTATATAAGGACTTCAAGGGTGATGATGTAGAAACCCACGAAAATCTCCACTCAGAGCAAACATAGCTTAGCACTTAGAGCATTTAAGCAACTTTCCGTTTTTGTTATTCGAGCTGCGACTCAACTAGGGTTTTGCAGTCTTAGGTTATTAGAACTAGGGATCTCGCGGACAGCTCTCATAGCCTAGGCTCCTATCCTGTTGTAAACGCTTTTGCGCAAAATTTGTAATAAGACATATATTTGCTCTTTTTACGATTCTTACTTTGTTTTCAATATTTACTTCGTATTCTGACTGATTGGCGTGTGGTTTAGCAGATATCTGGGACCTCTGGGAAACTAGGGTTTACCCTGCGTTATTAATTCAACGAAAATCGACAGTGCGAATTTCGGTTCCCATATTATTCCAAATTTGCGTATGAGCGTTTACAAAAGGATAGGAGCTTCGGCTATGAGAGCTGTCGGCGAGATCCCTAGTTCTAATAACCTAAGACTGCAAAACCTTTGTGCGGTCTTAGGTTATTAGAGCTGTCGGCGAGATCCCTAGTTCTAATAACTTAACATTTATCCTCTGATCTTGACATTTATCCATTCAAAATTAACATTTATCCTTTCCTTCAAAATAAAAGAATAACCGTCACAAATTTTGGGCTTGACTTCGGATATTATTGCGAGTGGGCCTTTAGACGAGTTTTAGACCTCGTCGGGCAGTTTTTGAGTTAGGCGTTTCTACGATTTTATCAAAATAACATTGCTAAGACGACGTCGTCCGAGAGTCAGGATCTTTCTTATGGGACGTGTAACTCTAGATGTTTAGTTAACCTTTATCATCTCATACGATCGACCCGATCCTTTCTCGAGAAAACGAGTTCTTTCGGTAAAGTTCCAATGTCAAATCCTGATCAAGACGGAACAAAGATAAGTTCGATCAAGTATCAAAACTGGGAGTTTAACAAGGACGAGGTGAAACTGGATTCATTTGATCTGACTTGCCAAATGAGCGAGTCGGATTGCTCGTGCCATCTAACTCGCCCGTTCGGCGAGTTGGTCGTGTCGTGCCTACCAACTCACGAGTACTGCGAGTTGGTATCGTCCAATTCGCCGTACGGGCGAGTTGGTCGTGTCATGCCATCCAAATCACCGTACGGGCGAATCAGTTGGTCTGATCCGTCCAACTCGCCCGTATGGCCAGTTGGTTGATTCATGTTCCTTTCTCTCGAGTTTTGGCCCGAAGACTTTCGTTAAGTCGATTTCGAGACTGCATTCGTATAGAAACACAATTTTGAGATGCTGATTCCGAGAATACCATTTTGCCCCCAACACACGCATTCTCCCGGTTGGTTTCCGATGTTGATTCCGTCGTAACCGATTTTGACCTCAACAGTTAGCCCCCCATCTAGTCAGAACTGTGAAGTTCTTGCGAGTGTTTTTAAGCATATTGGATGAATTAGGCGGAATCCAATGCCTGAAACCTTGAGGTGAAAAAGTAAATCCTTTCTTCTATAAGTTTGTGGAGTGGTTTTACAAACTTTTCATTTCTATATTTCCACAAACTTTTAGAATCAAAAGATTTTCTCCTCTCTTTCATTCCTTTGGTAAAAAGGAAGCTATGTCTTCGGCGAGAGAGGTTTCCTCAAAGTCTCGTGATGACCGTCCTGTCCCCGATGGTTCCAGCTCACAACACAATGATGCTGTGCCGAAGGTGGAATTCTCGGCCTATTCATTCGATCCTGAAGAAGCTGAAGCATACTGGGTGGCCAGGGGAGACGTGACCCCCCCCCCAGAGCAGATATGTGGGCCTTGCCTCCGTTTCGTGCCAACCCCATAGAGGGTTGTCCCAGCAAAAGCTGTCCGAATGGGCTGGATGTCATCCAGATACATTGCCTAGTTGCTAACTCGGTCGAGTTTCATCTTCCAAAGACAGGAGAGGTTGCTGAGTTTACACCTAATGGTTACTTCACGTGTTACGAGGTGTTCCTGACGCAATGCCATTTGTTGTTTCCTATTCTTGAGGTCATAGCGCGACTTGTCGATTGTTCTAAGATATCGATTGGTCAAATAAACCCGTGTGGCTTACAGCATATTGTCGGGATTCTCTTGATGAGTTACGATTTGGGTATAACCCTCGATGCCAAACACCTCGACGCTTTGCTTAAACCTGTCGGGAAATCGTCAATAATTCAGTTGAGGCCCCGGTCGGGGATGACGATCATAAGCGAATTCGTGTCGAACTACCATGAATGGCAGAAACTCTTTTTTCGTCTGTGTTGACGATGCGTCCGTAGAGGAAAACGGCATCTCCGTCTTTCGGACTATATGGGGTTTGAAAGGTTTATTTGATCAAGTGTAGCCCCTTTTCTCTTTTCTTTAACCCCCCCCCTTTTTTTTTGTTTCGGTGGAGTTTGATCTCTGATACGTTTTGTTTACATCCAAGACTTGCTTCACAGTCGCCCGTGTTTTTGGAAACGTTTAACCCAAAGAGGATTCGTCATGCTGTTGCTCTCCACCGTTCTCGGTACCAGCCAGATCTGTCGGTTGAGGAAGGATCGGAAGCGTCCATGGATGGATTTATTTTGTGCAAGGTTTGCACGAGAGAAAAAAGACCAAAGACTCGGAAGGGCGAACACGGCGGTGCTCCTCCGACAATATACTGAGAGACTACCTAAATAGTCTAGTAGATGGGGAAAGTGGCGGTCGAGGCGATTCCGACGAGCCGCTTGATTTTGACTATCTTCCGGGCGCAGGTGGATCCAGTGAGACCCTGGAGTTTACCCAGGCGTCGAGGATGGTCAACGGGGTATGTTCTTGTCATTTTCCTTTGAGGATGAGCGTTTCTGACATCGAAATACTTGGCAGGGCCTCCTTATGATGAACAGAGCACTTAATGCAAGCTGGCAAGAAGCACGTACGGCTCAGTTTAAGGCTGAGGCAGCCAACAATGAGATTGCTCGCCTGAGATTGGCCTTGAATCCATGTTTGTTTTTCAGACAAATATGGCCGTATGTAGCGGGACTGGCCGAGTGTGGCCTTGAATCCATGTCTTTTACTATCTTTTATTTGAATAGTGCTTGTTAATGATGAATTAGTATTTTTAGATATTTGGGATTTGTTTAGTATAAAAAGAAAACTCGAGTTGTCATCTCGACTTCCTCCCTTCTTTGCGGATCGCTCTGTTTGTTGTTCGTTCGACATGTTCGAGGAGTTTTCAAAGTTTCAGGAACGTTTAGATACAGACGAAGAGACATGCCTTTAGGATCTCATATCTTTTTGATATCATGTCTTGAGACGTTAGTGACCACTGTGTTGGGTTTAGGGCAAGACCTAGGTTTACTTCCAGTTTAAGGCTTTTCGATGACTAATCAGATTTAGTTTTGCCTGCTTCGATTTTAACCTGAGTCCGTTCTGATTTAAAGTCCGCGATAGGTTCTCGGCATATACGACTTGTCTGGTCGGAGTCGAGCATCTCTTTAGGGACAATTTTTAAGTCTCCCAAAAGTGTTGACCAAAATTTCGGATTTCTTTTATAGCGCGCTGTTTATCCTAGTCGGATGTGAGAGGATCTGTCCTTAGCACGGACCTGGGTGTGTTTGTTTAAGACAGCTAGGGTGCTTGGCAGGGCCAATTGCCGAGTGTTTTGTAGTTGCGAATGGATTGGGGTGTGTTCTTGAAAATTAAGACGATGTCTCGCCTGTTTTTTCAAAAACTCACTTTGCATAAATAACGTTTTATAGCGTATGGAACCAAAATCTCGTGCTTTGATCGGGAATCGATGATTCGATCGAGATAGGATGGTGTAGAGTTGATCCATTTTGAGGTAGAACGATTTTTTGCGAGTTTCCTTTTCTGGGATGCCGCGATAATCGTTTTGCTCGTGTAAGGATGTACGACATAGTGTTTCTTTGCGGGATGATAGACAATTTACGAATTTATAAAGAAGTCTTTATTGTCGAGAAAGTTTTGAAAATCCCGGGTACAATTCAAAAAAAATATATTTATGTGTGTGGGAATATACGAATGTTGTATATGTACACACTCCCCCCCCCCTTTTAGAGAGGGGGATAGCTGAACTTGTCTTTTGACAAGCTGCCTACGTACCTCTTTCGAGGATCAAGCTATCTCATAGTTCTGTTTGTTTGGGCGAGTCTGTTTACTCGGCCGTTGTGTTTGTGTCGACTGCGTCAGTTTCTGAGTCGACGTCTTCAGTTGGACTTGTCTTCTTTGATAGGATGGGCGTGTCGGGCAGTGGAACTGGTTGTTCGCTGGCCGTTGCTAGAAATGACGGTTCAGGGTCATTCTTGCCCGAAGTACTTTCGACTGATGCATGGGCTATCCTCGGGCGCTTGGAATTTTTCATTGCGGCGTTCTTGATTTGTCGTAGCTTGTGTTCGGCTAGGAAGCAGCGCCTCGACTGCTTCTGGCAGCCCCAAATTACGGCAATCCCGTTGTGAGTTAGGAACTTAATGCCTAAGTGGTAAATTGATGGGACTCCCTTCATGGCGTTTTAGCCAAGGCGTGCCCATGATGACGTTGTAGATGGCTGGGTGGTCGACGACCCTGAAATCGACGATCTTGGTGACATCTTTTGCTGCTACAGGTAATTTGATAGATCCGAGGGTCATTGATGTTATGCCAGAGAAACCGGTTAGCGGCTTAGGTGATGGTACAACTTCGCCTAACTCAATGTTCATCCGTTTAAGAGTGTCACGAAAGATGACATTGGATGTGCTTCTGGTGTCTATGAGAACCCTTGCGACCTCGAGATCTCTTATCACGAGATCGATTACGAGTGGGTTGCAGTATGGCTGATCAATTCCTCTGGCTTCTTCTTCGTCGAAAGTGATTACGTTATTCGGAGTGTCATTGATCGTGGGCAGATTGTCGAATTCGCGCTTGTCTCGGCTTTGCGCTGATAAGCTTTGATGGCCGAGACGGTGTCGCTGCAGAATTGTGATTTGCCGATGATCATGTTTACCCTGCGACGGTTGCGGTCGTTTCCCTTATCATCATGCCTTCTTCCGGGCTTTTCTCCTGATTGGTCCCCTTGGGAAGGTTTGTCCGTTTGAGGAGTTCTGTCGTTTTTAGGGGGGCGATCTGAGTCGCAGATGAGATCCTTCGCGCTGAAGACTCCTGAGAGTTCCCCAAAGAGCAGTTTTGCGGCCAATCTTGCGCCGAGAACTTTGCAGTTAATGGTCGAGTGTCCGCGCGTTTGGTGAAAATCGCATAAGGCATTTTTGTCGTAACTCGGATTTCAGATCCACGTATTACCCGCCGTCCATCCTTTCTCCGATCCGGAGTTAATAGCTAAGCTATGCGCTCCCTTTGTTTCTTCGTCTCCATGTTGGCCGTTTTTGTCGTTGCGAGGGTTTTTCTTTTTTAATTTCTGATCCGACCTTGGATCCTTTGACGCATTCTTTGTTGGCTTCCATTTTTGGAAGAAAACCCTCATCTCTTCTTTGATGATAATGTAATCTGTGGCTTTGTGAAGCGCGTCATGGATCGTGCGCGGCTTTTCCAAAATTATCCACTTCTTGAACGTCGACTTGAACTAGAGCGGTTTTCGAAGTGCGTCTATCGCGACTTTGTCGCTTATCCCGCTTACTCTAGCCATGATGGTTTTGAACCGTTTTATGAAGTCGCGGAGAATTTCATCCTCTCCTTGGGACACGCTCCAAAGGTCCACATCGGAAGTTTCTCGATCTATGAACATTGAGTATTGTTTGAGGAATTCTGAGGCGAGCTGGCGGAAGCTTCTAATGGAGTTTCGCCTAAGGCGAGAGAACAATCCTAGAGCTGCTCCGCGAAGGTTCTCTACAAAGAGGCGGCACTCGCTAGAGTGTCTCTAGTTTTCTCTAAATCTGGCTCTACCCATCGCGACTTGAAAAGCATGTAGGTGTGCCTTAGGATCAGTAGTTCTGTCGTATGGCATCACATTGACCTTCCCAGGATCCGAAACCCTTGTTTCGGTGATACGAGTAGTAAAGGGTGTTTTACGAGCTTCTTCGAGCAGTACATCGATCTCCGGTGTGGTGCTAGTAGCGTGGTGGATTTGGGACTTCACCGCCCTGATTTTGGCCACCATTTCATGAGATCATCGCGGAGATCGCGGATTTCGGAACTCTTGCTAGCATATTTCTGACTTTCTCAGCGTTTGGTGTGAGTGCTCCGAGTTTGCTCCTCGGCCAGATCTTCCTGTTCTTTCGAGAAGATAGCTTCTTCTTCTTATTTCACAGGATTGTTGAACTGGGATTCGTCTCGAGCTGCTCGACTTCTTGTGCAGCGCAGATGTATGTCTGAATCTTTGTCCGTAGGTTCGGACTGACTGCTAGATTTTACGTCGATACGTTCGACTTCTCCTCCTTCTTTATCTTCCTCGATAAGAGGAATGTCTCCCGGGTTTTTCCGTGTAGGCGCGGGGGTGACTTCGTCAGGGTTTTATCGAGACGGTTTGCCTTGCGCGTTATCAGACCGGTCCAAAGACGTTGCGAAGTCGAGTCTTCTTCTGCGGATTTGGGTTGTTCCCTGTGGAAAGATAGCCATGTTCCTTTCTGTTAGGGTTTCAAACTGTTTAGGGAGAGAATTTATGACCTTATCCTGTTCTGCCAACTTCTTAAACGTTGCGGTGTTTGCGTTGGCGTTGACCGCAGTGACATTTGTCGCTGGAGTGTTTTCAACGTTATCGTCACGAGGCTGTTTGTTGTTGAGATATGACATGTTTTGATTGAGCGTTGATGGCTGAGAGTTAGATTGATCTGTACCCCCCCCCCCCCCCCCCCCGCCCTCCTTCTAGCGCTAAACTGTGGGAACTGAAATTCACACTGTCGATTTCTGTTGAATTAGGAACGCAAGGTAAACCCTAGTTTCCCAGAGGTCTCGAATATCTGCTAAACCACACTCCAATCAGTCAGAATACAAAGTAAATATTGAAAACAAAGTAAGAATCGTAAAGTAAGCAAATAGATGTCGTATTCCGAATTTGCGTATGAGCGTTTACAACAGGATCCTCAAATCGTTCCAGATCATCCATAGTGTGCTCGTGTCGCAACCCATGGTAAGGCGTATGCGCTATAAGTCCGAAGTAAGCGGGCTTGATCTCAAAATCATTCCTCTAAAAATCTGGAGAACGAATTGCGGATCTGTTGGTGTAATACTGGCCTGGAAGGTTGTAGTCAGCCAGCGTTCTTTGAGCAGCTTGCACGTTAGCTTCAGGTTGAGCTATTGCAGCGTCTGCTTCTGCTTCAGGGATTATAGCCCCCTGATTGTCTATCTTTTGACCTGTTGCATTACGCAGATGACCGTTGAGGTCATGCAAGTCTCCATTCTCGTTTTGGCCAACAATTATAGGCGTAACCATCTGAACTCGTCGGCTTTCGTCGATCGATGCTGATGAGATGTTGTTGACCGATTCTATATGATTAATATCGGTCGATGCTAGAGATCTGGTGTCAGTCGATGGTTGAGTTCTAATGCCAGTTGATGATGTCCGTAAAGAAATATCGGTCGATGCTGAAGGTACGCCGTCGATCGATGCGTGTTTCTTTGTGGATTGTGAGTTCGAGTTGTTGTGGGTCAGAGAACAGTAAGTTTTGTCCTTTGTTGCCCCTGGTACTCTTTTGCATGCACCTGAAAAACAAAGAAAAAGAAAAATCAGTAACCTTGAAAGTAACAGACCTAGACTAAGTCTTTGAAAATAAATCTAATGGCGATCAATGTTCCCCGGCAACGGTGCCAAATTTGACGTGGGATGTGTTTTTATGTTTCAATAGGGTAATAATATCCTACACAAACAGCTATCAAATTAACCCTTAATCCTATTACACAATACAATAATACTCTTGTCAAGAGAGATCGGGTGTAGTACTTAGGGATCAAATCCACACAGAACAAAGGTACACAATACATTTCTTATTTCTAAAGGCTAAGCTAGGTAACTATATATATTGGTAGCAAGTAATCAGGTCAAAGAAATATTTCTTATTAGAAAGTATAGATGCAATATGGAAATATGCTAGTAATATAAATATGAAAATATGCTTGTAATGTAAATATGGAAATATACTTGTAATGTAAATATGGAAATATGCTAGATCTAGGGTTTCAGGGAAGTGGATTATAGTAGATAGAAGTTAAAGTTATTCAATCATAGAACTCAAAATTTAATGTATAAGACACCACCTCTCGCATTCGCGCCTAATCTATTGACCAAGTCCAATGTCTCAGCTCTTGCTTGTTGACACAGAATAACCGTCGATCGATGGCAATGATCCTGCGTCGATCGACGGTTACTTGAATCAAGTGTTATGACCTAGTTTGATAAGTTCACTATATTAACTAAATCAATTCTCGTTTGTTTCTAGCAACCTAGCTTAACATAATAAATTTCGGTAGTAGAACATGCTCTCACTTGCACCTAACTATCCTATTATCAGGGTTCTAGTTAGCTACTCTAGAACACAAGTAATAAACACAATTCGATTAATATTAATAATAACCTTAAAAATTCTATTGTTTGGCTAATCCATCAGTACCATTGATAAACCCTAAACCTAGTTGACAATTACTCAGACATAATTAAAGTAAGAAGAATGATCTGAATAGAATGAATAGATAAAATATTGGGGTTTCAAAGAACACTTAGAATACACTAACAAATGCTAGCACACACACAAAAACTCTTGCCCCCTTAACTCTAGCACACTTAGCATGATGTAATACATAAAGTATAAATAAAACTCTAAATTATAGGTCAAAACTCGTCCAAGGATAGTCTTGTAATCTTGTGACATGTCTCTAACTTGAGCTTAAAAGTCGACTGTCTGCGAACTAGACATCGATCGATGGCAGATGTGCAACATCGATCGATCTTGGTCTTGTAACATCGGTCAACGCCTACGTTGTATCGTCGATCGATGGTAATCTCTTATTTCAATGATCATCTACGGATTATTCCTCTCCAAATGCTCCCAAAGCTCCAAGTATCTCCATATATCTCAAAAATATACATGGACCTGTAAAGACCTCAAAACATAGTCTGGACACACATAACCGACCCTAAATAAAGTCTATAACATGGTCTAAAACTGGTAATAAATAGGCTATATCAGGGATGTGAAATCAGGAACTCATATTTCATCAGAGAAAATGTCACAATGGGTTAGTGCGATTATCTTGCTGTTTGTTTTCCATGTGTATGATATTTATGTAAAGCATTAGGGATATTGATTTAAACTTGAAGATTATAGACAACATTGGTTCCCTATCTATTTTTACATTAGAACCTCTCTAGGAGTTAGAGGTTTCGGGTTAGACTAAGAAAGATTGATTAAGATCCAGTTTACTTGAGCTAACCGTATTTCTCTATCTCTCGTATGTAACACATGTGATATGCATGTGAGAGCTGTGAGTTCAGCTGAGAGGATAAGATCAGAAGTAGAGTGTGTGAGATGATCATATTTCTATTGTGTAACCGAAACAACGAGAGAGAGAAGAAAACATTGTACAAAGACCGGCAATTCAAGATTCGAATCATCGAAGATAATGAACTGCTAGAGGACATCTATCTCCTGTGAGTATAGAAGCTCTTCCTAGTTTGGAAGAGTGCGGTGAACACCAGGTAAACAACTTGTGTGTTCTTTTTTGTTTCAATATATTGATTTAAAATCTTATTCCAAGTACAATTGATTCTGTAACCAAGTCAATCAAGCGCTAAGGTTCAACAAAGTGGTGTCAGAGCGCAAGGTTATAGATCGAGATCGGAATCAAAACTAGAGTCAAAGATCAGAGACAAGAACGGGAATAAGATCGGAAATCAAACCTTAGTAGATTAGGATGACAACACATAAAGTTGAGAGTTGCTATGACGATGTTTGGCGACACCGGTGACTTCGGGATATGGAAGAAAAGGATGTTAGCAAACTTAAGCATACAAGTTCTAAAGGATCTTCTCTCTTCAGAATCACATGAATTAGTGATTACCAAAGATTAAGATGAAGACAAATGAACTAAGAAAAATAAGGTTCTTAAGGAAGCAGCAAGGCCATGAACTTTATATCTATGAGTGTAGGTGATCAGGTCTCACAGAAACTTGATAATGCACTACAAAAGCACAAGTGTGGGAGCTACTCGATCGACTCTACATGGCTAAGAATTTACCAAACCGATTTCATGCACAATTGAAGGTTTATTCTTTCAGGATGCACAACACTAGGACCATCACCAGAATGCAGATGACTTCTTAAAGCTCATTGCAGACCTTAGGAACCTCGGCATTGAAATTCAAGATTAAGTTCAGGTTATACTACTATTCAAGGCTTTGCCAAACAAGTATGATTCTCTCAAAGAAACTTCAAAGTACAGTTGAGAAGCGACTAGAGTAGATGAAATAGCAAGTGCCACTGGGTCTAAAAATGGAATATAGGGATGCCCCTAGTTCTAGGTCAGTAGGAGAAGGTAACTTAGCTAGAGGTAGATCGGACAATTGGTCTTTTAACTCTTTTGTAGGTAAAGGAAAACACAGATCAAGATCAAAGTCAAAAGATGGAAAAAGAGTATGCTGAATTTGTGGTAAGAAGGACACTTCAAGAAGCATTATTTCAAGTGTCTAGATAGAAACAAAGGACAAAGGAAAGGTCATGAAGAGCAGAGTCATCTTCGGTTCAAGACAATGCTAAAGATCCTGTTGGGTTATTGGTAGCTGAGGGAAACTCCACTAAAGCTGAAAAAGATTAATGGGTTTAGACACTGGTTGCTCGTTTTATATGTCACCAAGAAAGGAGCTTTTCATTAACCTAAGAGAAGCTGCAAGTGGGAAAGTGAGAATGGCAAACAACACAGTTCCTGAGGTCATGGAGTTGGTTCTATTCGGTTCGAGAATTCAGACAACATTTGTTTTTCATGGCGTCCGGTACATACCAAGCATATCCAGAAACTTGATATATATATGGGAATGCTTGAAAAAGGGCTGTGAGTTTAAGGGTTCAGGTGGAGTTCTCAAAGTGATAAAGTGATGTACAGTGTTTATGCAAGGAAACTGTAAGCAGTCTCTGTACATTCTTCAAGCTAATGACAGTATTTCAAACAATCCTTTGAAAGAGATTAAATCATCTTCAACAGATGAGACAAGGAATGATCAGGTTCAGTTCCTTCATAGAAGGATGGGTCACTTGGGTCAAAATGCATGGAATTACTGTCATAAGAGGTTATTTTGGAGAAATAAAATAATGGTGGATGTGAAGTTTTGTGAGGATTGTGTGATAGGAAAAAAGCACAGAGTTAGCTTTGGTCATGCGTTACATATAACAAAAGAGAAGCTGGATTATGTTCATTCTGACTTGTGTGGTTCACCTAATGTTCCTTTAAGTCTCAAAAGTTTAAAGTATTTTCTTTCTTTCACTGATGACTTCACGAGGAAGGTATGGATCTGTTTTCTCAGATACAAAGATGAAGCTTTCAAATATATTGTGGACTGGAAAAAGATGGTAGAAACTCAAAGCGAAAGAAAAGTCAAGAAGCTACGAACAAATAATGGTCTTGAGTTCTGTAACTAACAGTTTGGCAAATTTCTGCAAAGGTGAGGGAGTGGTAAGACATAGGAAATATACATACATGATGTGAGGTTTTATTTCACTTTCAAATTAACTCTATTTCCCATTTTTACTCTTTCAAATAAAAGGTTCAGTGTAGTACTTATAGATCGAATCTAAGGAGACTCTAGAATTGCGCAATAGACTTATTGCTTTCGAATTAAAGCTAGATGAATTATAATAATAATAGAAGCGATTTCAAGTTTGATTTGGTTTGTGAATATCAAATTAAGAGATTAGATTTAGGGGAAATTCTCAGGTAGGAATAGTTACTTCAAACTAATAGATTGCTAGGGTTTTAATTAAGCATCGTTCTCAAACTCAAACATTAGGGTTTAGGAGATTATTCTCGCGCATCTCAAATGAGTGTCGATCGATGGCCATAAGGTGGTATCGATCGACGCTCATTCTAAACACTACTGGTTTCACGGTTTGATGGGTTCTCTAAACTTCCAATTCAACTCTCACTTGTTACTTGTTATTTAAATTGTTTAAGATAAGTTCCAGTTTATAACCAAGCTCTCGCTTGCGCTATAGAACCCTAATTTTTAAGATTGAGGTGATCAAGTTCAAATTAACATTAAGAGCAACTTAAACAAAGAACCAAGAAGAGTACCCTAACATTCTATAAAATCAACAATACATTACTACCATTGAATAACTCTAACTTTAACAATGAATTACTCAGACATAACAATAAAGAACATGATTAAAGTCTGAATAAATTACATAGAATAAACAGAGTAAAAATAAGGACTTCAAGATATTTTCTGTAATGATGGCCAGATCTCTTTCTCCAATAGATGTAACAAGGTATTCCAACTCTCAAATCTTAAACTTTTGTGTAACTTAGAAGATAACCCTCTCTTAGGTGTTCTAGGCTTTTTTGGTTAAAATTAAGATACAAAATCCTAAAAACTAGTATAAATTTCGGATAGGGACTTGTCTTGCAAATAATATAACTTCTGGGCAAAATTTATAATTTATCAAGCCTTCATTAATCTCGCAGTCGACTTGGCTGTTGATCGACGCACAATGTGTGACATCGATCGAGGTGCACGCATAAACTGGATCCGGTTCTTAGTTTCTGGCTAAGCATCCTAAATGTTCCAAAATAACCCAAAAACTCCTATTGCTTCCAATGACTGTTGAGTTGCTCAACCACTATGGGAAATTGATTCAGTGTTTGTATTCTCTATGGTTTACAATTTATCGCTAATAAATATTTATTTTTGATATTTTCTCTTATTCCATCAGTCTTTAAAAGCTAAAGGAATTTTGGGGAAAAAATATAAGTCTTCTGATTTTAATATTTTTCAATGCATGATTTAGTATAGTTTTATTAGTTCGTGTATTAAATTTAAGATAAATCAACGTTGATGTATATTGTAGAACAAATTGTTAGTATCAAAATTACAATCCTTTGTTGATATATGAATTGGTTGATTTTTGACACACTGACGTAATTAACTTTATTATTTTTGGAGTATACTGAATTCAGATTGCATAAAACATCCTTTTCCATTTGCAAAGCTGTAGTATATGGTATGACCAAAATATTTTTCTGTAAGTGTGTTGAACTAACCATAATTAGTTAATTGATGGTAAAATTCATATCTTACCAAAAAAATAATACTTTACACTTGAATTATACCAAAAAATAATAATTTAGCCTTGAAGGTTAACAAAATCCATCTTGCACAAGGAATTATGTAGATTAATGACGTGGAATCTCGACAAGAAGAAGTTGCAAAACTAGAAATGTGTAGAAATGACTTTTATGCGTTGTAGACCATTTGTTCTTCCCCGATGGTATTCCCATGTGACTGTGACCCTCATTTTTGGAGCCTCCCCCTATGATATCACTTACGTGTCCTTTCTCAGTTTAAGGACATAAAATTTGTCATTTCCTTCTTAACATACTAATTTAAAAAAAAATTGGAATTAAGTAATTTAAAACTTTACAATCTAGACAACAATATATCGTTTTTTCGAAAGAAAAGAAGGAAGAAGAGAATATGTTATTGTCATTTGTAAGTTTAGCTTCCATTTTCACTAGAATTATGTATGTTGTGTAAATTTACGTGCTTTGAAAAGTAAACACCTCTAAAGGCAAGGGTCACCATTTGTGTCCTATAACTTTGCCTGCTTTGTAATTATGTATGTTTTGTAATCTCTATTATTGTAGTAACTTTTGGAGGTGGACTACGCATTCTTAGATTAACCTTACTCATATTTGGAACAACTCGTTTTAGTAAAAAAAAAACATTTTTGGCTCATTTGACAAAAGATTTATGACGAATTGATTGTATGATCTACGACTTTTAAAAAAGCGACACATCAACTTCGACCACCATTTACATTAAAAGACATCACCGCAATACTGAACTCTGACCCACAACTAGAATATGGAAATATATTGACCAGTTTGTCCTAACTATGACGTATTGATACATGTTTAAATTATCCTAAAACTACTAATTACTCTTTCAAATAAGAAATTTAATTGTAATACTTAGGGATCGAATCACAGATAACGGGAGCACATAATAAATGTGATAATAAACTTAGTTATGTTAGATAATTAATATAACTTTAAGAAACTGTAAATCAAGAATGAGTTGGTTTGTAAACAACTAGGGAAATACTTAGATATAGGAGTTTCATGTAATGAATTATAATGGATAGAAGTTAAGAGGTTTTCAATTAGTAAGGATATCAAGTTATATTTATTTATGGCTAAGCTCAAAGTATACAAATTTTTGTATGTAAATTCATAATGACCGTCCATCGATGGTATGCAAACATCATCGATCGATGGTTTTCTTAGTCAAGCATTAAATGACCAGATTTGATTGGTTCACTTAGAATTACTAAACTTATCTCTCGATTTTCCGTAGTAACTTAAGCTCAACATGATTTGTTCAGGTAACGATCCAATTCTCGCAATATCAATTATCATAATATCAATGTTCTAGTTAGCTATTCTATAACACAAGCAATAAACATAATTTTATTGATAGATCTAATAATCACCCTAGCAATTCTATTGTTTGGCTAATCCGTCAAAACTATTAATAAACCCTAAATCTAACAAGATAAATACTTAGGCATAGCTAAGCAAAACATAATCATGAACATAAAATAATGATAAGATAAGAATAGCGATAGAAACTAGGGTTCCAATACGAAGCTTGAAAAGTCTTGATCTTCTCCCCAAAAATCCCTAAAACTACAATAAAATATCAAAGTTTGTAAAAATATCCTAAGTCGTTGTGGTTGTCTCCTTAATCGCTCTCTTTTGCATAAAACACTAGCAAATACAATATCAATTAGGTAAAACTCGCCCGGGGGAAATTTTGTAATTTCCATGACTTGGGCTTTAAGTCGGGTAGTTTGTGAATACAGCTTCTGCGTGTTCGACCGTCGGTCAATAACGACCGTCGACCAATGATAAAAGAATTTTACTCTATCCTAATCAAAGTAGTATAGGTGAGTGTCAATCTAATCCTAAGTAATTTCAAAGCAGTGAGAATAAAAATCTAGTGCTTAATCTAAGTGCAATCAGTTTGGTTGATGTGAATAGAAGTAAAAGAACAAGCAATGTAAATAACTAACGCTTTCAATCAAATAGAGAATTAGGACTCATGGGTATAGACATTTGACTTCAAGTGATTAAGTTCTAATCTAAGGTGGCAAGTTATCAATCAATAGTTTTCCTTAAGTCTAGATCACAACATTAGACAAGTTCTTTGTCATGACACAAGTCCCTAAGTCATTATGCATTAAACGTCAAATGTCTTTGGCTTAACACACTCAAACATGCATTTAAATCAATTCTAATAACTATTTAACAATATTAACATCAAATGTCTTTGGTTAATCAAACTAGAGAAAAGTTGAGTTGGTTCAAACATTTCATCAAACACCTTCAGGACATGAAATATCTAGAGATCAAGATTAAAGAGATCAAGACTAATCAACACACTCAATAAGCAAGGAAACATATAAACCTAACATTAAACACCCTAGATCTTCACTTAATCACTTTAATCACCCTAACCCATGAATCCAAAAAGATTCTACTTACTAATCTTCATAATTAAGCTTAAATCAATGATAGATTCAAGACTAATCATGTTAAGATTGTTAAATAAACTCAACCAACTCAAGAAAGAAAGATTAAAATACTAAAGATTCGAGCTTTCTTCCAAAATATCAATGTGTTTAGAGAGAAAACAAGATTAGACCCTAGAATTAGGTCTTAGAAGTATTTATAGGAAGCTAAAACTCGAGCTGGTTCAATCACAAAACATGATTAAACCAGAATAATCCAAAATAAAAATTGCTAAAAATGAATAGGGTCGCGCCCTGTCTTTGCCGCGGTCTCGCCCGCGGCCGGTTTCTGCCCAAACCGGTCGTCCATTGGCCGTGGACGCCGTACACCGCAGGGCCAGGCAGCGGGGATCGGGGCTCCGCCGGGTGCTCTCTGTGCCGTGGCCAAGGGTGCGGCCAGTCTCTGCTCCAAATATGTCCACCTTTCACCACAGGCACCGTACACCATGGGGCCAGGCCGCGGCGGAAAGGGTAAGGCCGCGTATGCCGCAGCGTCAGCTGCGGTGTCTCTCTATTTCCTCGTCGTGCGATGGTGTGGCCTACTACAACCCCCTGTGATTTTCCCACTTTTCTCACTTTAAAGTACACCATTTTTCACCATCTTCAACGGTTCATGACTCTCTTGGCTCCAAACCCTTTTAAGGATCTCCAAGCACCTAATAAAGACATATGCATGCAAATGGAACCTAGAGATACCTAAATGGTAATC
Source organism: Moricandia moricandioides (assembly GCA_905132885.1). NCBI lineage: Eukaryota > Viridiplantae > Streptophyta > Magnoliopsida > Brassicales > Brassicaceae > Moricandia > Moricandia moricandioides. The sequence continues at coordinate 172,421 of CAJHQQ010000332.1, read as the reverse complement.
TAAATGATAAAAAAATTACAAGAGTGATAGGCTAAAACAAGCTAAATGCACATGATATCAACCGACGCAAGGGTTCCTCGTCGATCGACTGATTGGCATGTGGTTTATTTTTGATTCTTACTTTATTTTTCAATATTTACTTTGTATTCTGACTGATTGGCGTGTGGTTTAGCAGATATTCGGGACCTCTGGGAAACTAGAGTTTACCCTGCGTTCCTAATTCAACAAAAATCGACAGTGTGAATTTCGGTTCCACAACGTCTAGTCGCCCATGAGACTAGACAATGTGTTCGTGTCTAGTCGCCCATGGGCGACTAGACAGTGTTTCTTACTAGTCACCCGTGGGCGTTTAGACAGTGTATGCGGTTCTTCATCGTCCCAAAACTTATTCTAAACGATTGTTCGGAATAAGTTTCATTTGGAGGATAATATTAGCAATCGTGGACGTTGATGTCAAGATTACCATTTTTGACCCCAACACCCAAGATAGACAAAAGAAGTATGCAGATCAGAATAGAAGAGTAGTTGTGTTTGAAATAGGAGAATGGGTGTCCTTAAGGTTGCAGCCCATAATAGAAAGGAAAGATTTGGAAAGATCGGAAAATTAGCTACCTGGTACATTGGACCTTACAAAATCGTTGGAAGATTTGGAGAAGATGCATGCATTTTGGAATTACCTTCGGATATGACAATTCACCCCTATTTCATATTTCCATGCTACGGAGATATGTACGTGAAAATTAAAGAACCAAATCTCTCATTTCCAGAAGGAGCTCTGGGAATGGGAGAGAGGCAAATTAAAGAGTTGAGAAACTAGCAGATTTCACAAGTTCAAGTATTCTAGGGAAAATGATGTAGCTCAAATTACCTAAAAGAAAGCTCTCTCAAACAAGAGATGAGTTGCAGTAATTAAGGATCGAATCAACATGGAGCGTAGGTACACAATAGACTATAGGAATCAAGATTAAGCTAGGGAAGAATATTAAAAGAAGTGAATAAATATTGGTTGTAAGATATGTGGGAATGGCGTTAGACTTAGGGTTTAATGCATGCAATTAGAGCTAAAATCTATAGATGCTAAGGGTGTGATAGGTACCATCGTAGAACTCAAATTCAATTTGTAGGATATTGATGCTATCACATACGAGTCAAATCATATGTATGATGCTTAATATTTGAACTCTCGTATGTGAATTTAGAGACAGTGTCTATCAATACTATTGAGTGTCGATCGACGCTTCTTTTAGACAAGCGTTGGGATCCAATTTAATATATTCACTAAGCTAATTAAACCATCTATCGCATGTGCCGAACAACTTTGTTCAGCTGAATTATTTCATGGATTCGAACCCACTATCGTGGTTGTTGATTTTACTATGAACAAGTTTCTAGTTAACTACTCTATAGCACAAGTGGTATGATCATTTCAGTGAAGAATTCAATTAAATCACCCTAGCGATTCTGTATTTTATAAGTTCATCAAAACCCTAGAAAAACCCTAAATCTAAAAAGTAAACTACTCATACATAGTGAAGTAAAACTAAGATAAACTTAATGAATTGCATTTTAAAATAGAGTAGAAAATACTGGAGTTTCAATACAAATATTTAAAGGAGTCTTGTCCAAACTCTAATAAAAGCTTCTAAGAATAATAATGAATTGTAATGTGTGTCTTGCCTAAAAATGGAATAAAAATTATATATAATATCTGTAATGTGTTAATTTAAAGAATGAAATGGAGCCAAAGGAATAGTTGGGTTAAGTTTGGGTCTTATGCAAAGTTAGGGCGAGATCTTCGGGAAAATCCTAAAGACTTCCACGAAGGTTCTGGAAAGGCTCCAAGTGTGTTTATAGGTGCCCAGAAGAGTCTTGAAGCTTGTGCAAAGTTAGGGACTAGCCCAGGAGGGACTTGGATACCATTTAGAGGCATTTGAGAGATTGTGCAAAAATAGGGACATCCGGAGTACGGTTGTTACAAACAGTACGAAACCGTACAGATCAAAGTCGACCCAAACATGTTCTCACTTTCCTTAAGAAGAAGCTTGGGAGAGTTGGTGCAAAAATAGGGTGAGGTACGGACAGGAGGTTTGTACCATCATCCGTACAAAACTTGTGGTCCGTACCACTTTATCCGGATCGACCAGAAATAAAGATGTGCAAACATACGGCTCAAGAGGAGTTATCTGAGCTTGTGACCGTTGGGAGTGGATAAGAGAGGAGCTATGTATGACCTGTAGCGAGCTAGAAAGGAGCTGGTCAAAAGGTGCTTTACCTTTTGACCTTGAACCACACAAGATTCCATCTTGTCTATCCATTTCAAACTTGGGCGATCTGAACCATCCAAGCTTTCCTTTTCATATTGTTTTAGCCAATGAGAGACCATCGCCAAGATCAGATTGACTAGCCCAAGACTCAATCTTAGGCGTCCATATTTCAAACTAAGATTCAGATTTTTAAAAGTTGTAAGAGCATATAAATATTCTTGCATGTGTTTTTGTTAATATTAAGCAAGTAAAGGGGTTTCCCCTCCTTCACGAAACTCAGCCTCTCTAGTCTCTATTCTCTGCTCCAAAGAGCTCATTCTCCTCTAATCTCTTAAAATCTCCACAAACTCTTAATCTCTGACGCATAAACTCACCTCCATCAATCTTTCTCTATCGGCCGCAACAAGCTCAAATCACCCCATTGGGGTTTTCTTCTCCCACACAATCAGAGAACTCTCAAAACATTTTATTAATAAAGCCAGAGATAACATAATATTGTTGAAATTTCTGGCCTGGATATAAAGACGGTCTGTCTCGCGTGGGTGTTGATTGCTACAAAGGATACTGTTGATCGACACTCCTTTTGAATCTCAATTCTAACTTCTTTGAACAGCTGCGGGTTTCTTTATCTTTAAGCTTCAAAAGGCTCCATAATCGCTACATTCTTCAAAACATACCTAGACCTGAAGAAACCCTAAAATGCACTCGAAACATAATATAAAGACTATAAATATGAATTATACTATCACAAAAAACTGTAAAATCCATAGCATATCAATTCCCTTAGACTTATTTTTTACTTTCCTAAACATAGAACATTTTGTGAAAGTGGTTTGAAAATTACTGGGTTTCACACTTCTTTTGACTTACTACCATCACCTCTACAATGTTGCAAGCCACATAGAGTCATTGCCAACTTTAAAGGTACCTTATGTACTTTGCCTTAGCTTAGCAACCTGACCATCCAGCCAAGAACTTACCAGACATCATCTGACATACTCCTTTACTAACCTCATTCCTTACATAAAAAAAGTATAAGCTTTATGTACATCTCGATTTCTAGTATATAATCAAAGGTTTAATATAATTAATTTTCCCACCTATGACACCAAATTGCACTTAACTTCCGTGTCAACAATCCATTTAAAACTCTAGAGTTAAGCGTGCTTGAGATAAAGTAGTGAAAGGATGGGTGACATATCGGGAAGTGATTCGCCATACCGTGAGAGTGAGGCCAAAACACGGAGAACGGTCATGTGATGATTGCAGGGTCAGTAAAAAGAGTTTCGAGCCTCCGAAAAATTAATGCATCACTCGTCACATTGAATGGAGCCCACGTGCCTACTGAGTGGGTGTGGGAGGCGCATTAGTCGTGGGCGACCGAGGTGCTACAAGTGAAACACCCCAACGTGAAAATCTTTGAAAACACGTTAAAAATTCTAAGTAAAAGATCAAGTCAAATTTTATTGAATGAACATGAAAAATCTGAAACTTTATAAATGAAACACGATAATAAGTACTTAAAATCTTGTAGTTAACAATAAAAATATATTTTACAAAACTTCCAAACATTACCCAAGGTCAAAACACTGTTCTCGATGATTTTTTTCTGGCGCTCCAGTCCACACAATCAACCTTACCTGTACCACAAATGAGGCATGAGTATAAAAAATTACTCGGTGAGGACGCTCAAAACCACCCACATGCAACTCAACAACCAGGAAATCAAATTCTACGTTCCATTCTAACAACCAACCAATCCCTTTCTATCAACCTAGCAATTCTATTCAGTCATTTCTTAATTAGCCATTTTCTTATTACTTCTCTATTTCATGCATCCAAAACTAACAAAATAACATTCGATTAACATGCAGCCGGAGCCAACCTGTGGGTGTAGCCAAACCTGCGAGCAGTCGGTCTAAAAACCTGCGGCCGTAGCCAAACTTGTGCCCGAAGCCAGCCTACGACCCGTAGTTCCATAATGGCTAAAACCAACATACACGACCCGAACCCAAACCATGATTAACGTCTTTACGGCCTGAAGCCAACACATACTTTCCTTATTTAATTTCATAGCTTAATTATGTATTTCCTTATTTAAGTTCATTCATTTCTTCTCTCTATTTCCTTAATTAATCTCATACATTTATATCATTTCCACCTAATATACCTATTCTTTTCAAGATCAGTTCTACGTTCACTCACAAAACATACCCATTTAAGTGTAACAACATCACACAATTTAACATGCAAATATCATAAGAACGCAGGAACGTTCTTCCATCCTTGAGAACTACCTCAAAGAATGAAGAACAAATTTTCCATAAACAATTCTCCTAACACGTAATCCCCATCCAAACGAACCAACTATGACAGTAATATTTATTAAAGCTGCCACGAATCACACCCTCACCTCACCTTACTCTTTATCTCCTCCTCGTTAGATCCCTCTTCTCAAAATTCTGTCTCTACCAACTCGTTCCTGATTTGACTTCTCTCTAAACTTGTTGTTCTTGGTTTTGAGTAGAAATTTGAGATGAAGGTCTCTTTTTATACTAGTTTCAACAATTTACTCACCAAGTCAGACATTTAGTGTTGTTCACTTATTTGGCTTGGTCAAAGATCACCATTAATGGCTTGACTTGATATATATCATTCTTTCCTTATTTTACTCCATATATCCGACCTTCCTTTTGTACAATCTCGAAACGATATCTAGTTAAATTTTCCTTACTTGGAACCCACATAGTCAGGTAGTCAAACATTCCTTAATTGGGTTACGGTCTTGATCTTTCCTTACGTATCTTTCGATCGTTCTGTGATCGGCTTACCATCACTAAACTCATATTAAATTTGTTCCATGAGCTCACTAATGATCCGACACTTAGTCAAAATACAGCTCATTCTTCCAACCTTCATGAATATAATTGTTTTCACATTTAGAAAAAAACGCTCCTTGTAGAAAAATAGCCTTTGTGGCTATCATCTTTTGTGGTGTGTTGGTGAATGGGATGGGCAATGTCAAATGAGAAGAAAGGCCTCAAGGTGGAAATGATGGAAGTCAAGTATATGCATAAAGTATATATGAGTGTGCATTAATATTTGGCCGTTGCATTTTTGGATGTTGTCTTGCGTGATGATTGTTATTTTGGGGGATTTATCATTTGTTTAAGGAAACCCATCTCACTGAGAAAATTAGCTGCTCACAACTCTACTTGTTTTGCAGGTAAGCCGTAGATTGACCCTTTGGGATGGTAAGAGCTTAGGAAAGGCTGTTGTAGATTGTCTGCCTTTTTTGTAAAACAAGTAGGTGTGTAATATGTATGACAATGTTTTCAATTTTCTGGCCGAAACAATAGATAATTTTTTGGTTGTACTAGAAACATATTTATTATATGAATAAAACAAGTTTGTGAAAATTTTGTATTGCCATGTGGTACTAGTCCCTGTTCGGACGAACTAACTATTACACATACTCGGGTTGAAAATCCTCACGCTAGGTCTAATAGAATATTTTTATTTAGGCATTTGACTTAAGGTATCCGGATTTCTTTCGGGAAACTTTAGTTAATAATTTATGTACACATTGTATCATCTTTGGTTTGGTTTGATTTGCTAGTCATTGGTTTTTCATGTTGTTGTTTGATTATTGTAGGGCTGATAAAGTAAAGTTTGACTTAGATCGGGTCGTGGAGGTTACATCGCCTCTCCGGTATATCTCAATGAGGAGATCCTTCATGTGTCGACAATCCATTGTGACGTGCATCGGTGATACTCGCAGTACTATGGTCGGTGCAAAGGTTATCTGAATCAGATGTGATGAGGCGTCGTCTGTTACAGTGGAAGATATCGACATTTTCTATTTCTTGAAGTGGCATGAGTTACTCCATGCGTCAGGAATTTAAGGCCCCACAGTGGCGTCAACTGTTAAATCATAAAACCAGTGATGTTTTAAGTACTAATCAAAAAATAATAAGAGAAGTTTAGGGCCAAAGATTGTGTTTGTTGAACTGTTTAAACCATAACTAAAAATAAATACAATAGTTAAGTTTTAAGGCATGTAGTCAATGATTCTCAAGTTCGTAGTTGTGCTCTCTCTCTCTCACTCTCCCCTTTATTCTTCTCCTTTCTTCTACCTTTATAGATTCTTTTCTCCTTCCTGTTTTACCTGCTTTTCGTAGTCATCATTGTAACTCTGTGGTGGCATAGTAGTTGGCGGAGCAGGTTACAACTACATTCAGCTTCGTGACTAGCCTCTGCGTCCTGTGAAGGTAAGTTGTCACACTCTATGTGTCAGAGGCATCCTCATGGACAATCAGATTAATGATCTTTTGCGTGTGGGCTTCTCGGACTTCACTCCTCTTTCATTTTTAGGCCTCGATCATTGCTGTTGGGCGGGGTCAGCTCATGGCCCATGCAGATATACGGGGGCATATCCAACAATGAATAATAGTCTCATTGTTATACTACAGCTCTTGATAAACGTATGAATATTTGAGTTTGACCATTCTTACAAGTATGAGTTATTTCGTTCTTTTCTGTGATACCTTTCTTTAGATTGGACAATCAGATTAATGATCTTTTGCGTGTGGGCTTCTCGGACTTCACTCCTCTTTCATTTTTAGGCCTCGATCATTGCTGTTGGGCGGGGTCAGCTCATGGCCCATGCAGATATACGGGGGCATATCCAACAATGAATAATAGTCTCATTGTTATACTACAGCTCTTGATAAACGTATGAATATTTGAGTTTGACCATTCTTACAAGTATGAGTTATTTCGTTCTTTTCTGTGATACCTTTCTTTAGATTACTAAGGGTTAATCCGCGTTACGCGCGGAACTATTTTAATTTTCAAATATTAACTAAATAAATATTTTTATATTGTGTATTTAGTTATTCTTATATTATATATTTAATTATTCTAATTTTATTACTTTTATATCAAATGTTAATATTATAATAAATTTTTAAAGTAATATTTATATTTCTTATATTATATATTTATTATACATTTTGTAGATAAATTCTTAAAGTAGTTTTTCTATTTTTATAGCGTATGTTTATTTATTATTTATTTTTATTCTATTGTATATTTACTCATTTTAATAATATTGTATATTTATTATTTACTTATTGGTTATTTATTTTACTATATTTTTTTGGATATATATTTAATTCAGTTTTTTTCCATTTCTTATATTGTATATTTACTATTTTTTATTTTTTTTATATTATATATTTACTTATTCCAATTTTATTGCTTTTATATCAATAATAGTATTATGATAAATGTTAATGTAATATTTATATTTCTTATATTGTATACTTAGTTATTATTTATTTTTATATTGTATTTTTAAATAAAAATATACATTTTCAGATAGATGTTTAAAGTAGTTTTTTCATTTCTTATATTTTATATTTACTTATTATTTATTGTTTTTTATATTGTATATTTACTTATTATAATTTTCTTGATTTTATATCTATGGTAATATTACAATAGATGTTTAATGTAATATTTTTATTTTTATATTATACTTTTACTATTTATTTTAATATACATTTTCAGATAGATATTTAATTTATTTTTTAATATTTCTTATATTGTATATTTTCTTACTTTAATATTACGATAGATGTTTATGTAATATTTATATTTCTTATATTGTATATTTACTTATTCTAATATTACAATAGATTTTTAATGTAATATTTTTATTTCTTACATCGTACATTTACTTATTATTTATTTTTGTTGTATTATATATTCAGTTATTATAATATTACAATAGATCCTTAATGTAATTTTTGTACTTTTCCTGTTGTATATTTATTTATTATTTATTTTATTTATTTATTTACTTATTTTAATATTACGATTGATATTTGATATAATATTTTTATTTCTTATATTGTATATTTACTTATTATAATATTTTAATAGATTTTTAATGTAATATTTTTATTTCTTATATCGTATATTTACCGATTATTCATTTTTATTTGGAAGGTTCTGACGTTGAACCTGTTGAGCTTGTAAATTGTGTTGGGTTTAAGTTCATCTTTGAAGCGGGGAAGGAAGTGTGTCGAGATAAATCCATGAATGGTCGTTGATTGTGGTGGTTTCATTACGTAAAAGTTAGTGATGAATGTTAACAATAAAAGTACGTAAGTTAATTTAAGAGAATACCTTTGAGTCTATGAGGAACAACTCAACTCCCATGAGTATGTTCCCCTTTTAAAAGTTTCAAGCTTCCCAATAATGAATCAGCCTAACCAAAATTTACTTGTTACAAAAATCTCCTTCGAGATCGTTAAACGTTTTTGGGACAACAAGTGTTGATGGTGGAGCCATAATCTTTTCTTTGCTGGAGTTCTTTGGAGTCTTATTTGATGGATGTGATGTTGATGTTGTTGAGATAATGAGTTTTATAGTGACGTGTTTGACGTAAAATTATATATTTTTCTTTTTTGTTTAATGTAATATTTTCATTTCTAAAATTGTATATGTCTATTTATTATATTTTCCTTTTTTTTAATTTAGTATTTTTATTTTTAAAATTTTATATGTCCATTTATTATATTGTCCTTTTATTTTTTAATGTAGTATTTTCATTTCTTTTTTCAATATTGCAGTATTAATTTTTACATTTTAAGTTTTTTTATTGTAGCTTTCCATTTTTAAATTGTATATTTACTTATTATTTTTTTCTTATATTGTATATTTATTTTTTATATCAAACGATAATATTACTATATATGTTTAATGTAATATTTTTATTTCTGAATATATTTACTTAAATGATAATATTATTATAGATGTTTAATGTAATATTTATATTTTTGAATGTATTTACTTATTTTTTTTATTTTTTTATTTTTACTTACATTATCTATTACTATATATGTTTAATGTAATATTTCTATTTCTGAATATATTTACTTAAATTATAATATTACTATAGATGTTTAATGTAATATTTCTATTTTTGAATGTATTTTTTTATTCTTTATTTATTTATTTTTACTTACATTATCTATTACTATATATGTTTAATGTAATATTTTTATTTTTGAATATATTTACTTAAATGATAATATTACTATAGATGTTTAATGTAATATTTCTATTTTTGAATGTATTTACTTATTCTTTATTTATTTATTTTTACTTACATTACTCCCTCCGTTTCATTATTAGTGTCACTTTAGGTTTTTGAACACGGATTAAAAAAACAATTAATTTTGCATATTTTCTATATATAAACACAATTACCTATACACCTAATCATATTTCAATCAATAGAAAAATAAATTGCAGCATAAAATTAATAAATTTCGCATCGAAAATTGAAAACGACACTTATTTTGTAACCTCAAAACCTCTCTTTTATTAGTATAGATATGGTTTTGAAGATAGTTTTTTCTTTCGTATAGAATCCTATAATATCAATCAACGGTTGATACTCTACAGTTAAGCCTATTACTTTGTACCAGTAACAGTAGATTACACGTATTCTATACTTGCTCTTTTTATTTTCTACGTAGGGTAATGATGTGGGGTGTGTTTTTATGTTTTAATAGGATAATAACATCTTAAACAAACAACTGTCAAATTAACTTTTAATCCTAACACACAATACAATAATACTCTTGTCAAGAAAGATCGAGTGTAGTATTTAGGGATCGAATCCACAGAGTACAAAAACACACAATAGATTTCTTATTTCTAAAGGGTAAGCTAGATAACTATATATATTGGTAGCAAGTAATAAGGTCAAGGAAATATTTCTTATTAGAAGGTGTAGATGCAATATGGAAATATGCTAATAATGTGAATATGGAAATATGCTAGTAATGTAAATATGAAAATATGCTTGTAATGTAAATATGAAAATATGGAAATATGTTAGATCTAGGGTTTCAGGCAAGTGGATTATAGTAGATAGAAGTTAAAGGTATTCAATCATAGAACTCAAAATCTAATGTAAAAGACACCAGCTCTCGCATGCGCTCCTAATCTGTTGACCAAGTTCAATGTCTTAGCTCTCGCTTGTTGACACAGAATGACCGTCAATCGATGGCAATAATCATGCATCGATCGACGGTTTCTTAAATCAAGCGTTATGACCTAGTTCGATAAGTTCACTAGATTTACCAAATCAACTCCCGTTTGTTTCTAGTAACCTAGCTTAACATAATAGATTCCGGTAGTAGACCATGCTCTCGCTTGCGCCTAATTATCCTATTATCAGGGTTCAATATAGCTACTCTAGATCACAAACAATAAACACAATTATATTGATAGATCTAATATAACCTTAACAATTCTATTGTTTGGCTAATCCATCAGTATCATTGATAAACCCTAAACCTAGTTGACAATTACTCAGACATAATTAAAATAAGAAGAATGATATGAATAAATGCATAGATAAAATAATGGGGTTTCATAGAACACTTAAAATAAACTAGCAAATGGTAGCACACACACACAAACTCTTGCCCCCTTAACTCTAGCACACTTAGCATGGTGTAATACATAAAGTATAAATAAAACCCTAAAGTCTAGGTCAAAACTCGTCCAAGGGTAGTCTTGTAATCTTGTGTCATGTCTCTAACTTGGGCTTGAAAGCCGACTGTCTGTGAACTGGTCATCGATCGATGGTAGATGTGCAACATCGATCGATATTGGTCTTGTAACATCATTTGACGCCTACATTGTACCGTTGATCGATGGTAATCTTGTATTTCAATGATCAGCTACGGATTATTCCTCTCCAAATGCTCCCAAATCTCCAAGTATCTCCATATATCTCCAAAACGTAATTGGACCTGTAAAGACCTCAAAACATAGTCTAGACACACATAACATACCCTAAATAGAGTCTATAACATTGTCTAAAACTAGTAATAAATAGGCTATATCAACTCCCTCATACTTAACCTCTTGCTTGTCCTCAAGCAAACAAGCTGTGGAATATGTTTTGAAAAGCGAAGACTCACTTCTTGTCTAAGTATAACTGTCACCTTGCCTTATTGCTACCACATCATATCAAGCCAATCACTGAGAAACTTTATATACCCTATCCAAGTATAGCAACCAAATCCATTCTACCAAAAACTTAGCAAATACTAGTTTGACTCGCCCCTCTACTAATTTCATTTCTTTGCATAAAATAAAAGTGCAGGCTTTACTTTGGGAGTATCGATCAAGGGACACATGGACTCTTACCTCTGCAAGTATCTGAACACACATGCAGCCTTCTCTGGTTCTTTTCCTCTCTCTCTTCTCACTTTTTCTTAGTCAATGTTTTCCTTCTTTTGAGGGTATCATTTTATTTTTTTAATTGACTGAGATATTTGGATAGGCTTCAATGAATCAAGCTCTAATGTTTTTTGCCGCCAGATCATGTTCACTTCTTTTTGACCTTTTTTTTATCTCTTTCTAGAATCATATGAATCAAGCTTTAATGGTTGTAGCCACCAAATCCTGTTCGATTCCTTTTTTTAATCTGAAAGGGAGAGAGAGGGGAATCAGAAGGACACAAACTTTTACCTTCCAGACTTATAGAAGGAATCCGATCGAATGTATACTAAATCACAAAGCAAGCAAATAATGTCAAAATTAGTGTTGGAAATCAGCTTTGGTTCCTCCAAACTTTTTAAGTAAGTGTGATATAGTGGCAGGATGATTCATTTTGGTATCTCTATTAATCTCTGTAAATAATCTTCTAAGAATGGTACTTATAGCATGGTTAGTCAATAATAAATCTAGATCATTGTCTCCTTCTGGACTCAATAAAACGTTTTTTCAAAATAATTTATATAGATATAAATAACACTCAAAAACAATTAAATAGCATTAGCGAATCTCCCCCAGATTTAAATTACATTGTCCCTAGTGTAATCCGCCGTGGATTGGTTAGAAACAATTAAATGATAAGTAATTAGCTTAAGTATAGAACTCGATACCTCTCTCTGTAAGAGAGCGTCGATCGATGGTCGGATATGGGTGTCGATCGATGCTAAACCAGAAAGTTCTTATTTCTTATAAAACTTTAAATAAAACACAATATCAGTAATACCTCCCCCACACTTAAACAACACTATCGTCAGTGCTATGCAGTCGGAGATTGGGGAAGAAATAAATCATAAGGACTAAATTTAACAAGGAAAAACAGATACATCTGCTCGCTGATGATGATCATCGATCAACATAGTTAAGTGCATATCAATCGATGCATTGCTTACTCCGTCGATCGGCAGTGATCAAGGGTCGATCGATGCTCTATGCAGATTGTCTTCCTCGTTTTTTTTTCAATCTGAAATAAATAAATACAAAAAATTGTATTAAATGAAGAATAAAAAGTAATTAAAACTTACTAAAGAGTTGGTTGTCTCCCACTCAGCGTTTGGTTAGAATCGTAAGCTCGACATTGTGAATGCTCTAACTAGAAAGGAGGTTGATCAACACTTGAAAAACAAGTGGCTACATCCTCGTTGCTCTTCTGAAACCATGTACCAATGAAGTTTCTGATTACCTCATCTCCTCTGATTTTCATTGTTTTCGATGATCTCTTTAGCGACCTCCATTGAATGCATTCTTCTTCGTAGATTTTCAATAATGTGCTGGAGCATTCTAAGTCTGGCAGCTGTAGTGTCTGACATTTCCTCTAGTTGCTGAGAACATCTTCCTTCTTAAGGTACTGAGAAAAGCAATATCAGAGAACCTTTCTTCTAAGTAGCGTTCTGCTGCAAACTTCTCTCTGTCGAATTCAGTATCGATCGATGGCAAGGTGTTGTCGTCGATCTATGTCACTCCATCTGGTCTACTCGCATGATGTCTCTGATAAGTATCCATGTCTTTCTTCATCTCATCCATGCATGTAGACAAATTCATGAGGCATTTATCTATAGGATAGTAAATGACATCAAGCCTCATATAGAATTCATCCGTCGACATCTTCTAAGCTTGGTAGATCTCATGCACAATATCATCAATCTCTGTTCTGCTGTATGTCTCCTGCTTCAGCTCCGCGTTGTCGATTGTTGCTGGTATCTGTGCGTCAATCGATGGCTGTTGCGAATGTCCAGAGGATTTTCCTGATCGTCCAGCCATGACAAGGGTGTCTCCTACATCTTTCTTTGGTAGAGTCAGAATTCTCCCATAAAGACCTCGTGCACGTCCTTCTATATCCCTGAAAATTCTAAACTTATCGGGTCTGAGATAACAAGCTTTTGTTTCTCCTGGTCCAAGTGAAGGGTCTGGTTCTTGTTTGGTGTCAATCGATGATCTATGGTTGCTGCCGATCGATGGTCGGTGAACAGACCGGTGCCCAAAACGGTTTCCATCTCCATTGGCCATTGCAAGTATATCTGCTACATCCTCCTTCGTGACTTTTATAATTCTGCCATCCATAGTTCTTGCGTGACCGTCTGGATCTCTCATAATACCTAACTCATCTGGTTGTAGATAACCAGCTTCTCTGTCGTGTTCTTCTTCTGAATCATGTTCGGTTTATGTTTCTTATTCAGTATCGATCGATAGCGTATGGTTGCCGGCAATCAATGTCGATTTCCCCGATTCATGGGAAACATGGAAAACTCCAGCCTCTTCCATAGTAAGCCCATGGTACTCGATCAGCTCTTCTTCTCTGTAGTTTTCGTCGTATTTGAGGTAGGCTAGGTTGTGATTGTAATCACCATGGTGGGTGTGGATTGGTTCTGGGGTATGGGTGTCGATCGATGTTGAAGGGTGGGTATCAATCGATTGCTGATGTGCAAAATTATCGATCGATTCAAGGGTTTGGGTGTCGATCGATGCTTCATCTACCGATTCCTCATTACACTCGTAATCGCATAAACATGTGGCCACAAGCTCTGCATCATTACACAATTCGATCAGGGTAGCCTTGTTCTTATTTTTAACAGGTTCATAAAAGATATTTTTTATCAATTAGAGATAGATACAACCTGTTTAACTCCTCGCATATGGCTCCCACAGTAGCCTTGAATGCTCTCCCAAGTAGTAGCGAAGAGTTCCAATCTATCCTGATGTCCATCACATGAAAGTCTATTGGGACTAGGGTGTTGTTAATCTGCACTGGAACATCATTTACTATCCCTCCTGAGTTCACTCTTGAGCAGTCTACAAATATGAACGAATCATTGGAAGGTTCTGCTCTTAGGTTCAGCTCCTCTGCCATATACTTTGGCATAATGCTCACTAAAGATCAAGTGTCGCAGAGGGCGCTAGATTATTTGTTTCCTTTTATAAAGCATGGAATCACAAACTTCCCAGGATCATTTTTCTTTTTCAAACAAGTTCTCTGCTTCATCTTCTCTCTGAGGTGATTGAACATGGTTTCTATGTCATCATCTGTTTCTCTTGTTTCCCTGAAAAATATCCACAATCTATGAGTATAATAAGCTTCATCAAAAGATATATCTAAAGGAATTTTAAAAACTCTTTTTGCAAAGCCATCCATCTCCTTTTCATTGGCTTCTCTACGTACATGTTTTGGGAACTTTTGCCTCCTCCTTTAGTGTCCCTTGTCTTCTCTATCAAGATCTGTAGATTCAGCCGTGTTTGTGTTTTGTTATGAAATTATTGTTGTGGGACGCACAAACAGACTCGCGTTGAGGTTAGGCAATCGGACTGGGTTTCCACGCAGTCGATCGATGCCAGGCATGGTATGTCGATTGATTCTTGCGTCTATATGACGATCAAGATTGTGAGCATGGTGTCGATCGATGTTAGTTGATTTGCATGAGGCAATCGATTCTGTAGGTTCACCGTCGGTCGATGCTCGTTGCCTTGCGTCGATCGATGCAGATTGAAATTGCCGATTGATATAGAGTTCTCCACACGAAAGTTTTTGTCTTTAGGTTTCACTTCTTGCCAGAAATCCTCATCAATCAATGCATTGATGTGGTGCCTTTGCCTAGTCTTCATCTTCTCCTTGATCAGGCTCTCATGTCTCCTAATGGTTTCACTTGTTTGCATCACTTGATTCTCCAACTTCTTCACATGTACAGAGGTTTTCAAACTTGGTGTTGAGGTTGAGGTACAGATATCTATCTTTCCGTTGAAATATATAGTCATCTTATGCTGTCCCTCTAAAACTCTATCAACCATTGCTTCAATCTTGCTTCCCTAAGTGAATGGAAGAGAATTTTGATAGTAGAAAGGTCCATATGTTCTGTCGTTGTTGGAGGGTTTTCGCTGTGAACTCTGATTATAGTTACTCCTTTAACCAGTACCAGAGGAATTCCTGCGGAAACTTCGATTCCCTTGTCTCTGGAAACCATTCCCATCAATATAGTTCACATTCTCTTCTTCATCATCTCCAGACTCTATCGCTTCTACCTCTCCAAAAGTTACTTGTTTTCTGAAAATTTTCTGGACACTATCCACCTTTGATTTACCTCTTCAATTTGCTCCTTGCTTATTCTTGGAGTTTATTTCTTCCTCTCAAAATCTGTGTTCTTGGTATTGCTGCTAGATGCTAGATTCTCAATCAATCTTGTAGCTTCTTCAGGGCTCCTAGTGCTGAAATTTCCTCCACTAGTTGTGTCCAAAGCCATCTGATGCTGCAGTTAAATACCTCTGAAGAAAGTGCTAAGTAGCTGCACTTCGTTGAACCCATGATATGGACAGTCTCTCTGGTATGACTTGAATCAGATCCATGAGTTTCTGAAGGCTCTTGTGAAAAATTAGCAATCTTGCTCCTCAGATCTTCTGTTCTTGCGTCATCAAAGAAGTTACGCAAGAAAGCGTTCTTAATGTCAGTCCATGATGTCAGAGATCCTGGCGGTAGCTTTTTAATCCAATATGAAGCTTATCCAGCAAGTAATTTCTTGAAGAGCTTACAGAAAAGATGGTCCTCAGGGACTTCATTGGCTTTAATAGCAGTCACTAGATCCTCAAATCATTCCAGATCATCCATAGTGTGCTCGTGTCGCAACCCATGGTAAGGCGTATGTGCTATAAGTCCGAAGTAAGCGGGCTTGATCTCAAAATCATTCCTCTAAAAATCTAGAGAACGAATGTGGGATCTGTTGGCGTAATACTGGCCTGGAAGGTTGTAGTCAGCCAGCGTTCTTTGAGCAGCTTGCACGTTAGCTTCAGGTTGAGCTATTGCAGCGTCTGCTTCTGCTTCAGGGATTATAGCCCCCTGATTGTCTATCTTTTGACCTGTTGCATTACGCAGATGACCGTTGAGGTCATGCAAGTCTCCATTCTCGTTATGGCCAACAATTATAGGCGTAACCATCTGAACTCTTTGGCTTTCGTCGATCGATGCTGATGAGATGTTGTTGACCGATTCTATATGATTAATATCGGTCGATGCTAGAGATCTGGTGTCAGTCGATGGTTGAGTTCTGATGCCGGTTGTTGATGTCCGTAAAGAAATATTGGTCGATGCTGAAGATACGCCGTCGATCTATGCGTGTCGTCTTTCTTTGCGGATCGTGCGTTCGAGTTGTTGTGGGTCAGAGAACAGTAAGTTTTGTCCTTTGTTGCCCCTGGTACTCTTTTTCATGCACCTGAAAAACAAAGAAAAAGAAAAATCAGTAACCTTGAAAGTAACAAACCTAGACTAAGTCTTAGAAAATAAATCTAATGGCGATCAATGTTCCCCAACAACGGTGGCAAATAGGGTAATAATGTCCTAAATAAACAGCTGTCAAATTAACCCTTAATCCTATTACACAATACAATAATACTCTTGTCAAGAGAGATCGGGTGTAGTACTTAGGGATCAAATCCACACTGAACAAAGGTACACAATACATGTCTTATTTTTAAAGGCTAAGCTAGGTATATTGGTAGCAAGTAATCAGGGCAAAGAAATATTCCTTATTAGAAAGTATAGATGCAATATGGAAATATGCTAATAATATGAATATGGAAATATGCTAGTAATGTAAATATGAAAATCTGCTTGTAATGTAAATATGGAAATATATTTGTAATGTAAATATGAAAATATGCTAGATCTAGGATTTCAGGCAAGTGGATTATAGTAGATAGAAGTTAAAGGTATTCAATCATAGAACTCGAAATTTAATGTATAAGACACCACCTCTCGCATTCGCGCCTAATCTATTTACCAAGTCCAATGTCTCAGCTCTTTCCTGTTGACACAGAATGACTGTCGATCGATGGCAATGATCCTGCGTCGATCGACGGTTACTTGAATCAAGCGTTATGACCGAGTTTGATAAGTTCACTAGATTAACTAAATCAATTCTCATTTGTTTCTAGAAACCTAGCTTAACATAATAGATTTCGGTAGTAGAACATGCTCTCACTTGCACCTAACTATCCTATTATCAGGGTTCTAGTTAGCTACTCTAGAACACAAGCAATAAACATAATTCGATTAATATATCTAATAATAACCTTAAAAATTCTATTGTTTGGCTAATCCATCAGTACCATTGATAAACCCTAAACTTAGTTGACAATTACTCATACATAATTAAAGTAAGAAGAATGATCTGAATAGAATGAATAGATAAAATAATGGGTTTTCAAAGAACACTTAGAATACACTAACAAATGCTAGCACACACACACAAACTCTTGCCCCCTTAACTCTAGCACACTTAGCATGGTGCAATACATAAAGTATAAATAAAACTCTAAATTATAGGTCAAAACTCGTCCAAGGATAGTCTTGTAATCTTGTGACATGTCTCTAACTTGAGCTTAAAAGTCGGCTGTCTGTGAACTAGACATCGATCGATGGCAGATGTGCAACATCGATCGATCTTGGTCTTGTAACATCGGTCGACGCCTACGTTGTATCGTCGATCGATGGTAATCTTGTATTTCAATGATCATCTATGGATTATTCCTCTCCAAATGCTCCCAAAGCTCTAAGTATCTCCATATATCTCCAAAATATACATGGACCTGTAAAGACCTCAAAACATAGTCTGGACACACATAGCCGACCCTAAATAAAGTCTATAACATGGTCTAAAACTGGTAATAAATAGGCTATATCAGGGATGTGAAATCAGGAAATCATATTCATCAGAGAAAATGTCACAATGGGTTAGTGCGATTATCTTGCTGTTTGTTTCCATGTGTCTGATATTTATGTAAAGCATTAGGGATATTGATTTAAACTTGAAGATTATAGACAACATTGGTTCACTATTTATTTTTACATTAGAACCTCTCTACGAGTTAGAGGTTTCGGGTAAGACTAAGAAGGATTGATTAAGATCCAGTTTACTTGAGCAAACTGTATTTCTCTATCTCTCGTATGTAACACATGTGATATGCATATGAGAGCTGTGAGTTCAGCTGAGAGGATAAGATCAGAAGTAGAGTGTGTGAGATGATCATATTTCTATTATGTAACCGAAACAACGAGAGAGAGAAGAAAACATTGTACAAAGACCGGCAATTCAAGATTCGAATCATCGAAGATAATGAACTGCTAGAGGACATCTAGCTCCTGTGAGTATAGCGGCTCTTCCTAGTTTGGGAGAGTGCGGTGAACACCAGGTAAACAACTTGTGTGTTCTTGTTTGTTTCAATATATTGATTTACAATCTTATTCCAAGTACAATTGATTTTGTAACCAAGTCAATCAAGCGCTAAGGTTCAACAAAGTGGTGTCAGAGTGCAAGGTTATAGATCGAGATCGGAATCAAAACTAGAGTCAATGATCAGAGACAAGATCGGAAATCAAATCTTAGTAGATTAGGATGACAACACATAAAGTTGAGAGTTGCTATGACAATGTTGGCGACACCGGTGACTTCGGGATATGGAAGAAAAGGATGTTAGCAAACTTAAGCATACAAGTTCTAAAGGATCTTCTCTCTTCAGAATCACATGAATTAGTGATTACCAAAGATTGAGATGAAGACAAATGAAAGAAAAATAAGGTTCTTAAGGAAGCAGCAAGGCCATGAACTTTATATCTATGAGTGTAGGTGATCAGGTCTCACAG
This sequence comes from Moricandia moricandioides, assembly GCA_905132885.1. NCBI lineage: Eukaryota > Viridiplantae > Streptophyta > Magnoliopsida > Brassicales > Brassicaceae > Moricandia > Moricandia moricandioides. The sequence continues at coordinate 153,170 of CAJHQQ010000332.1, read as the reverse complement.
AAACTTGATAATGCACTACAGAAGCACAAGTGTGGGAGCTACTCGATCGACTCTACATGGCTAAGAATTTGCCAAACCGAGTTCATGCACAATTGAAGGTTTATTCTTTCAGGATGCACAACACTAGGACCATCACCAGAATGCAGATGACTTCTTAAAGCTCATTGCAGACCTTAGGAACCTCAGCATTGAAATTCCAGATTAAGTTCAGGTTATACTACTATTCAAAGCTTTGCCAAACAAGTATGATTCTCTCAAAGAAACTTCAAAGTACAGTTAAGAAGCGACTAGAGTAGATGAAATAGCAAGTGCCACTTGGTCTAAAAATGGAATATAGGGATGCCCCTAGTTCTAGGTCAGTAGGAGAAGGTAACTTAGCTAGAGGTAGATTGGAGAATAGGTCTTTTAACTCTTTTGTAGGTAAACGAAAACACAGATCAAGATCAAAGTCAAAAGATGGAAAAAGAGTATGCTGAATTTGTGGTAAGACGGACACTTCAAGAAGCAGTATTTCAAGTGTCTAGATAGAAAAAAAGGACAAAGGAAAGGTCAAGAAGAGCAGAGTCATCTTCGGTTCAAGACAATGCTAAAGATCCTGTTGGGTTATTGGTAGCTGAGGGAAACTCCACTAAAGCTGAAAAAGATTAATGGGTTTAGACACTGGTTGCTCGTTTCATATGTCACCAAGAAAGGAGCTTTTCATTAACCTAAGAGAAGCTACAAGTGGGAAAGTGAGAATGGCAAACAACACAGTTCCTGAGGTCAAGGGAGTTGGTTCTATTCGGTTCGAGAATTCAGACAACATTTGTTTTTCATGGCGCCCGGTACATGCCAAGCATATCCAGAAACTTGATATATATGGTGACAAAGGGCTGTGAGTTTAAGGGTTCAGGTGGAGTTCTCAAAGTGATAAAGTGATGTACAGTGTTTATGCAAGGAAACTGTAAGCAGTCTCTGTACATTCTTCAAGCTAATGACAGTATTTCAAACAATCCTTTGAAAGAGATTAAATCATCTTCAACAGATGAGACAAGGAATAATCAGGTTCAATTCCTTCATAGAAGGATGGGTCACTTGGGTCAAAATGCATGGAATTACTGTCATAAGAGGTTGTTTTGGAGAAATAAAATAATGGTGGATGTGAAGTTTTGTGAGGATTGTGTGATAGGAAAAAAGCACAGAGTTAGCTTTGGTCATGCGTTACCTATAACAAAAGAAAGCTGGATTATGTTCACTCTGACTTGTGTGGTTCACCTAATGTTCCTTTAAGTCTCAAAAGGTCAAAGTATTTTCTTTCTTTCACTGATGACTTCACGAGGAAGGTATGGATCTGTTTTCTCAGATACAAAGACGAAGCTTTCAAATATATTGTGGACTGGAAAAAGATGGTAGAAACTCAAAGCGAAAGAAAAGTCAAGAAGCTACGAACAAATAATGGTCTTGGGTTCTGTAACTAACAGTTTGGCAAATTTCTGCAAAGGTGAGGGAGTGGTAAGACATAGGAAATGTACATACATGATGTGAGGTTTTATTTCACTTTCAAATTAACTCTATTTCCCATTTTTACTCTTTCAAATAAAAGGTTCAGTGTAGTACTTATAGATCGAATCCAAGGTGACTCTAGAATTGCACAATAGACTTATTGCTTTCGAATTAAAACTAGATGAATTATAATAATAATAAAAGCGATTTCAATTTTGATTTGGTTTGTGAAGATCAAATTAAGAGATTAGATTTAGGGGAAATTCTCAGGTAGGATTAGTTACTTCAAACTAATAGATTGCTAGGGTTTTAATTAAGCATCGTTCTCGAACTCAAACATTAGGGTTTAAGAGATCACTCTCGCGCATCTCAAATGAGTGTCGATCGATGGCCATAAGGTGGTATCGATCGACGCTCATTCTAAACACTACTGGTTTCACGGTTTGATGGTTCTCTAAACTTCTAATTCAACTCTCACTTGTTACTTGTTATTTAAATTGCTTAAGATAAGTTCCAGTTTATAACCAAGCTCTCGCTTGCGCTATAGAACCCTAATTTTTAAGATTGAGGTGATCAAGTTCAAATTAACATTAAGAGCAACTTAAACAAAGAACCAAGAAGAGTACCCTAACATTCTATAAAATCAACAATACATTACTACCATTGAATAACTCTAACTTTAACAATGAATTACTCAGACATAACAATAAAGAACATGATTAAAGTCTGAATAAATTACATAGAATAAACTGAGTAAAAATAAGGATTTCAAGATATTTTCTGTAATGTTGGCCATATCTCTTTCTCCAATAGATGTACCAAGGTATTCCAACTCTCAAATCTTAAACTTCTGTGTAACTTAGAAGACAACCCTCTCTTAGGTGTTCTAGGTTTTTTTTTGTTAAAATTAAGATACAAAATCCTAAAAACTACTATAAATTTCGGTCAGGGACTTGTCTTGCAAATAATAGAATTTCTGGGCAAAATTTATAATTTCTCAAGCCTTCATTAATCTCGCAGTCGACTTGGCTGTTGATCGACGCACAATGTGTGACGTCGATCGAGGTGCACGCATAAACTAGATCCGGCTCTTAGTTTCTGGCTAAGCATCCTAAATGTTCCAAAATAACCTAAAAACTCCTATTGCTTCCAATGAATGTTGAGTTGCTCAACCACTATGGAAAATTGATTCAGTGTTTGTATTCTCTATGGTTTACAATTTATCTCTAATAAATATTTATTTTTGATATTTCCTCTTATTCCATCAGTCTTTAAAAGCTGAAGGAATTTTGGGAAAAAAATATAAGTCTTCTGATTTTAATATTTTTCAATGCATGATTTTAGTATAGTTTTATTAGTTCGTGTATAAAATTTAAGATAAATCAACGTTGATGTATATTTTAGAACAAATTGTTAGTGAATGTACTGATCAAAACTACAATCTTTTGTTGATATATGAATTGGATGATTTTCGACAAACCGACGTAATTAACTTTATTATTTTTGGAGTATACTGAATTCAGATTGCATAAAACATCCTTTTCCATTTGTAAAGTTGTAGTATATGGTATGACCAAAATATTTTTCTGTAGATGTGTTGAACTAACCATAATTAGTTAATTGATGGTAAAATTCATATGTTACCAAAAAAATAATAATTTAGACTTGAAGGTTAACAAAATCCATCGTGACAAGGAATTATGTAGATTTACTTCGTGTAGATTAGTGACGTGGAATCTCGACAAGAAGACGTTGCAAAAGTAGAAATGACTTTTATGCGTTGTAGACCATTTGTTCTTCCCCGATGGTATTCCCATGTGACTGTGACCCTCATTTTTGGAGCCTCCCCCTATGATATCACTTACGTGTCCTTTCTCAGTCTAAGGACATAAAATTTGTCATTTCCTTCTTAACATACTAATTTAAAAAAAATGGAGAATTAACTAATTTAAAACTTTACAATTTAGACAACAATATATCGGTTTTTCGAAAGAAAAGAAGGAAGAAGAGAATATGTTATTGTAATTTGTAAGTTTAGCTTCCATTTTCACTAGAATTATGTATGTTGTGTAAATTTACGTGCTTTGAAAAGTAAACACCTCTAAAGGCAAGGGTCACCATTTGTGTCCTATAACTTTGCCTGCTTTGTAATTATGTATGTTTTGTAATCTCTATTATTGTAGTAACTTTTGGAGGTGGACTACGCATTCTTAGATTAACCTTACTCATATTTGGAACAACTCGTTTTAGTAAAAAAACATGTTTGGCTCATTAGACAAAAGATTTATGACGAATTGATTGTATGATCTACGACTTTTAAAAAAGCGACACAACAACTTCGACCACCATTTACTTTGAAAGACATCACCGCAATACTGAACTCTGACCCACAACTAGAATATGGAAATATATTGACCAGTTTGTCCTAACTATGACCTATTGATACATGTTTAAATTATCTTAAAACTACTAATTACTCTTTCAAATAACATATTTAATTATAATATTTAGGGATCGAATCACAAATAACGGGAGCATATAATAAATGTGATAATAAACTTAGTTATGTTAGATAATTAATATAATTTTAAGAAACTGTAAATCAGGAATGAGTTAGTTTGTAAACAACTAGGGAAATACTTAGATATAGGAGTTTCATGTAATGAATTATAATGGATAGAAGTTAAGAGGTTTTCAATTAGTAAGGATATCAAGTTATATCTATTTATGGCTAAGCTCAAAGTATACAAATTTTTGTATGTAAATTCATAATGACCATCCATCGATGGTATGCAAACATCATCGATCGATAGTTTTCTTAGTCAGGCATTAAATGACCAGATTTGATTGGTTCACTTAGAATTACTAAACTTATCTCTCGATTTTCCGTAGTAACTTAAGCTCAACATGATTTGTTCAGGTAACGATCCAATTCTTGCAGTATCAATTATCATAATATCAAGGTTCTAGTTAGCTATTCTATAACACAAGCAATAAACATAATTTTATTGATAGATCTAATAATCACCCTAGCAATTCTATTGTTTGGCTAAACCGTCAAAACTATTAATAAACACTAAATCTAACAAGATAAATACTTAGGCATAGCCAAGCAAAACATAATCATGAACATAAAATAATGATAAGATAAGAATAGCGATAGAAACTAGGGTTCCAATACGAAGCTTGAAAAGTCTTGATCTTCTCCCCAAAAATCCCTAAAACTACAATAAAATATCAAAGTTTGTAAAAATCTCCTAAGTCGTCGTGGTTGTCTCCTTAATCGCTCTCTTTTGCATAAAACACTAGCAAATACAATATCAATTAGGTAAAACTCGTCCGGGGGAAATTTTGTAATTTCCATGACTTGGGCTTTAAGTCGGGTAGTTTGTGAATACAGCTTCTGCGTGTTCGACCGTCGATCAATAACGACCGTCGACCGATGATAAAATAATTTTACTCTATCCTAATCAAAGTAGTATAGATGAGTGTCAATCTAATCCTAAGTAATTTCAAAGCAGTGAGAATAAAAATCTAGTGCTTAATCTAAATGCAATCATTTTGGTTGATGTGAATAGAAGTAAAAGAACAAGCAATGTAAATAACTAACGCTTTCAATCAAATAGAGAATTAGGGCTCATGGGTATAGACATTTGACTTCAAGTGATTAAGTTCTAATCTATGGTGGCAAGTTATCAATCAATAGGTTCCCTTAAGTCTATATCACAACATTAGACAAGTTCTTTGTCAAGACACAAGTCCCTAAGTCATAATGCATTAAACATCAAATGTCTTTGGCTTAACACACTCAAACATGCATTTAAATCAATTCTAATAACTATCTAACAATATTAACATCAAATGTCTTTGGTTAATCAAACTAGAGAAAAGTTGAGTTGGTTCAAACATTTCATCAAACACCTTCAGGAATGAAATGTCTAGAGATCAAGATTAAAGAGATCAAGACTAATCTAGCATTGAACACACTCAATAAGCAAGGAAACATATAAACCTAACATTAAACACCCTAGATCTTCACTTAATCACTCTAATCACCCTAACCCATGAATTTAAAAAGATTCTACTTACTAATCTTCATAATTAAGCTTAAACCAATGATATATTCAAGACTAATCATGTTAAGATTGTTAAATAAACTCAAACAACTCAAGAAAGAAAGATTAAAATACTAAACATTCAAGTTTTCTTCCAAAATATCAATGTGTTTAGAGAGAAAACAAGATTAGACCCTAGAATTAGGTCTTAGAAGTATTTATAGGAAGCTAAAACTCGAGCTGGTTCAATCACAAAACATGATTAAACCAGAATAATCCAAAATCAAAATTGCTAAAAATGAATAGGGTCACGCCCTGTCTTTGCCGCAGTCTCGCCCGCGGCCGGTTTCTGCCCAAACCGGTCGTCCATTGGCCGTGGACGCCGTACACCGCAGGGGCAGGCAGCGGGGATCGGGGCTCCGCCGGGTGCTCTCTGTGCCGCGGCCAAGGGTGTGGCCAGTCTCTGCTCCAAATCTGTCCACCTTTCACCGTAGGCACCGTAAACCATGGGGCCAGGCCGCGGCGGAAAGGGTAAGGCCGCGTATGCCGCAGCGTCAGCTGCGGTGTCTCTCTATTTCCTCGTCGTGCGATGGCGTGGCCTACTACAACCCCCTGTGATTTTCCCACTTTTCTGACTTTAAAGTACACCATTTTTCACCATCTTCAAGGGTTCATGACTCTCTTGGCTCCAAAACCTTTTAAGGATCTCCAAGCACCTAATAAAGACATATGCATGCAAATGGAACCTAGAGATACCTAAATGCTAATCTAAATGATAAAAAAATTACAAGAATGATAGGCTAAAACAAGCTAAATGCACATGATATCAATCGACGCAAGGGTTCCTCGTCGATCGACGAAAAGGATGCATCACCGATCGATAAAATGCTTTGTCTCGATTTGTACTTTGTTGATTTTAACCAGCTATGGGGTTCCTCTCTCTTTGAAATCTAGAAAGCCTTATAGTCTCTACAAATCTCTAAATGCACCTGAATATGATAATACCCTAAAACATATCCTAGCAACCAATAACAGAATCTAAATTGGGCCTATAATATGGTCTAAAACAAATAAATATTAGGACCTATCAACTCCCCTAAACTTAACATTTTGCTTGTCCTCAAGCAAAACAAGGATAAACATGTGGAAGAGGTTTAAAAATACAGAGACTCACAAAATCTCTAGCTCATCATTGTGACCTTGCTATGTTGAAACCACATCAATCAAGTCTCAATCTTAGAGAAACACTATATATCTTATCTTAGTATGACAACCAAATTCATTCTACCAACAACTTAACAAATACTAGCTTGACTCACCTCTCTATTAACCTCATTTCTTGCATAAAAAAAAGGGTGTGCTTTACCTTAGGAGTATTGATCAGAGGATACATGGACTCTTACCCTTGCAAGTATCTCAACATACATGCAGTCTTCTCTAATCCCTTTCTCCCCCTTTCTTTCTTCTCTCAGTCTCTTTATATATATTTTTTATAATTCCAATGAATCAATGATGCCGATACAGTCTATCTTGTTCATCATTCTTTTTGTTTTCTCTTATTTTTTTTTTGATTTTTTGACAAATTGTAGGCGAATAATTGGGTCACATTTAATTTACCTATCTCTCGCTTGCATAGTGTGTGATCATTCCTTTCTAAATTAGAATAATGGGATCACAAGTAATTTACCTACCCCTCTGCATCTTTCAAGAAATCATCTCAATCTTTTATTTATATATGCCACAAAGAGAGAGAGAGAGAGAGAGAGAGAGAGAGAGAGAGAGAGAGAGAGAGAGAGAGAGAGAGAGAGAGAGAGAGAGAGAGAGAGAGAGAAGACAATCAGAAGCACACAGACTTTACCTTCCATACTTGCAAGAGGAATCCGATCTAATATATGCCAAACATTAAGCATTCAAATAATTCAATATTAGTTTGGAGGCTAGCTTTGGTTCCTTCACATTTTCTAAGTAAATGTGACATAGTGGCAAAATGGTCCACTTTGGTATCTCTCTAAAATTAACAAATCTAGAATAGTACTATAGAATGGTTAGAAAATAAGTAACCCTCTACTTTATCTTCTCCCTCATATCATTAAACATTATTTCATTTTCCTCATCAGTCTCTTTGGTTTCTCTGAAGAACATCCAAAATCTTTGAGTGTAATAAGCTTCCTCGATTGGCGTTTCTAAAGGGATTCTAAGGAATCTCTAAGCAAAGTTGTCCATCTCTTTCTCATTAGCATTCCTTCTAAGATGCTTAGGGATCGTTTTCTTTCTTCTATAATGTCTATCTATAGCCTCCTCAATTACCATAAGAAGTGATTTATATGTCTGTCTAGGTTTGGGTATGGTGGGATTCGTATACTTATATAAGAGGATCATGTATATGCTCGGCAACCGACATCTTTTTTTATTGATTGGCTGCTAGTGACAAGGGCGATGAAGAGAATGTGGACTACATCAATGGTACTGGTTTTCAAAAGTATAGTAATCAGAGTGAAAACATGAACTTCTATGGCAAAGGTTAGAGGAATAATTACAACCATAGTTCACATCAGCAGAGATCTTACAACAACAATAGTAGGAATTATGGAGCTTGTTCTTACCAGAACCCTCCACCAACAGCTCAAGAAAGCAAGATAGAAAATATGCTAGATCAAGTTCTTGAGGGTCAGGAGAAGTTGACAATGGATATCAATGGGAATATAGATTTTGTATACACCAACCTGAATGACAAGTTTGAAGCTAGCAGCACCCATGTGAAGAAGTTGGAGACTCAAGTGGTTCAGGCTAGTGAAGTTGTGAGAAGGCAAGAAGAAATGTTTAAAGGAAAAATAGAGACTCGACAGAGACATCACATGAATTCACTAATAGATGATGATTTCTGCCAAGTGGTGAAGGAGGAGAAACTCGAAGAAGGAGACTTTCAAGTCAAAAGTTCTATGTCCTTTGGCAGTTCTCACTTGTGTCGATCGATACCCGAGACGTACTATCACTCGACATCAGATATAAAACAAAGATCGACAACACAGACTGAGCACCCATCGACATCCTAGACAGACTATCACTTGACATCAGAGATAGAACAAAGATCGACAGCACAGGCTGAGAACCGATCGGTACCCCTTGCTAGGTCTGTAGGATCTTGTGAAATGGCAAGCATCGATCGACACCCACACATGTGCATCGATCGACAACCACCAGTTACTTACCGAGTGCGATTGACAAGTATTGATGTGAAGAATCTTAATGCTTCCAAACACTCATCTTAGACATTACCAGCACCAACAAGAGACACTGACTAGCAACATGAAGATGCACCAGAACCTATGATCATTGACCACGCTACAAAGGGACAAGTTTCTAAAGGATAGAAGAACAAGGTTCCAAAGCATCTAAGAAGAAAAGTTAATGTTATAAGCTGGATAGTTTCACCAAGAGGATGATGAGGATCCCTATGAACATGTCATTCGATAAAGCTTATTGTTCCCACCGCTTCTGGATGTTTTCAGAGAGAGCAAAGATATAGATGAGGACATTGAGCGAATGTTCCTTCAGATTAGAGAGAAGATGAAGCGGAGGATTACATTGAAGATGAGGAAGAGTGATCATGGGAAGTTTGTGGTTCCTTGCATGATTGGAGGTCACAGCTACCTTAAAATCCTCTGCGACACAAGTTCTTTAAACAACATTATGCCCAAGTCTATGGATGAGCAACTGAATCTAAAGAAAGAGCCTTCCAGCGATTCATTCACCTTTGCAGATTGTTCCAAGGTAAATTCAGGAGAAATTGTCAAAAACCTTCAGGTACAAATCTACAATGCTTTAGTTCTAGTAGACTTTCATGCATGGGTATTTAGATAGAGTTGAATTTTTCTCTACTACTTGGGAGAGCCTTCTTGGCTACTGTATAAACTTTTTGAGACATGAAAACATACAGGTTATATATGTCACTCATCAGCGAGACCGATTTATATGACCCTATCCAAATGGTCAAGGAAAACGCGCCCTATATTGAGATAGGATATGATCTAGGGTTTGTGGCAGTTTGTTATTTAGATTTTGGCATATAGTAGGAATCAGATGGAGAAGCGTCGATCCACACCCAAATAAGGGCATCGATCGACAGTCATGCGATTCCAGTACACCAAGAAAATTTTTCGGTTGAAGCCACAATTTGCCCTAAAAGAACAGTATGTGTAGTAGCACCAGATGAGCATGGAGTCTACAGATATGACGAGGGCATTGCACGAGCTGAGGATGAAAGGATCATCAAAATTTCAAAAGAGGATATGAGAGAAATACTTGAGATGGCAGACAGTAAGGGAGGTTATTATTTGAGTCTACCATAGTATGATGAATGTTTCCAGCTGCCTGGAGCCCACATTACACCTCCATGTCAGGCAGCACCTGAGATCCACAAAAGAGAAAAAAAATGAAGAGCTTACATCTACAAAGCTCAAGAGAGGATGCTTGATGAGTTCTATAAGAAGATTCATGTAATCTACCATCCTCTCAACAACATCATTAACTTTAACAACAAATGTATGAAGAGGTAAAGCTGAAAGTGGATTACACACATGAGATCATCCAGAGACAACAAGAACAGAGAACCAAAGGAGAGAAAGGCATAAGGAGTTTTGTAGGCCCATGATTTGAAATGTCTAAAGAAGATGTGGAGACTATTTTCCAACAAGTGTTCTATTATCTCCTTATTAGTCCAAAACGTCAAGCTATAGGCTATAAACAAGCGTTTGATGGGAGAAACCTCATTTAGTAAGTTTTAAATTCGTTTTTATTTTTATTCTTACTGATTTTCGTATTTATATTATTGTAGTAAAAAAAATCGACCCAAGAGACGCTTCTGCATAGAGCATCGATGAACACTTTGATCACTACTGATCGACAGACCAATCCGAGCATCGATTGATCGTCACTTAACTGTGCCAATCGACACTCATATCAACGAGCAAGTATACAGTTTTTCTTTGTTAAATTTTGTCCTTATGATTTATTTTCCCAGCAATATGAGACTGTATAACAGTGGCGATAGTGTTGTTTAATTTTGGAGGAGGTTTAATGATATTGTGTTTATTATGAGATTTATTTATGGTTTTTATTTAGTTTTTATAGAGACAAGAAGAGGATTATGATCATTTTAAGTATTTACTTATTATTGACCACTCTAGCACCATCCTTAGACTTAATGACTGCAGAGTGTACTAGAGATACCAAAGTGGATCACTTGCTGAGAATGTTTGAAGGAACCGAAGCTGACCTCTAACCTAATTAAACCTAATTTTCTTGCTTTCAGGCTTGGTATACATTGGATCAGATTCCTTCTGCAAGTCTGGAAGGTAAAGTAAATGTGTTTCTATTTTCCATCTCTCCCCTCTTCAGATTAAAAAGAAGCAAACATGATTTGGTGGCTACAACCATTAAAGCTTGATTCATAAAATTTTAGAAAGAGATAAATGTCAAAAAGAAGTGAACATGATCTGATGGTAAAACGATTAGGACTTGATTCATGGAAGCATGTCTAAAATAACTTAATTAATTAAAAAAATAAAATGATACGCTTCAAAAAAGGGAGACATTGACTAAGAGAAGTGAGAAGAGATAGAGGAAAGGGATCAGAGAAGTTTGTATGTGTGTTCAGATAATTTCTTGAGTAAGATTCTATGTGTCATGTAATTGATATTCCCAAGGTAAACCATGCACCTTTTTATATGTAAGAAATGAGTTTATAGAGAGGTTAGTCAGAAAAGTATTAGCTAAGTGGCTAGTAGAATGTATTTGGTTACTAAGCTAGGAGAGCGTATATAAAGTACCTCTAAGGTTAGTATTCATTTGATGTGGCTGCAACATTGCAGAGGTGATAGTAGTAAGTTAAATATTTTGCGACTCCATGCGTTTTCAAACCTTTTTTAGATAGTGATATTATTTGCTTGAGGACCAGCAAAATGATAAGTCTGGGGAGTTGATATACCATAGATTTTACAACTTTAGGCAATGGTATATATGCTTTTTATGATCTATTATATATGAATGAAGTCTATTTTAAAGTGTTTTCAGGTCTAGGTACGTTTTAGAGTAATGTGAAGATTATGGAGCATCTGGAGCTTAATGATGAAGAAACTCGTAGTTGCTGAAGAATATGAAGGCATAAACAAGATTTGAGATGTCTGTCGATCGACAACATCTTGTTGGTATCGATCGACAACACCATGTTGGTATCGATCGACAGTGACTCAAAGGATTGGACCAACTTTTTTATGACCAACTTTTTTTGGTGAGAAGATCAAGACTCCTTCAGATATTTGTATTGGAACTCCATTGTTTCTTAACCTTATTCTATTTATGTATTATGTTCAGATATTCATTATGCTTTGCTTGATTAGTCTGAGTAGTCTTGTTTGTTAGAGGTAGTGTTTTATTTGGGTTTATATATATATTGATAATTATATAACTGCTAGGGTAAATCTATAAGGACTCCTTCATCAGAATTGATTACAATACTTGTGTTCTAGAGTAGCTAACTAGAACCATGAACTTAAGATATAGATAAATACGACGGTAAGATCTATACCTGATAACAATTTTGTTGAGCTAGGTTTTAGACGCAGGTCGAAAGCTGGTCTAAATTAGATTAGTGAACATATCAATTAGGACGATAATGATTGTCTAAGGTAGTATTGATCGACACTCTATCCATAGTATTGATCGATACTCTTTCTTTGCTCGTAGGTTAAAAGCTGGACTAAAGACTTAGTCATCTGATTAGACTCGCAGCGATAGCTGGACATCGTGCTTTAGTATTCGAGTTCTAGGACGGTTTACCACATACCCTTAACATCTATATAATAATACTATAATCTGAAATCCTAGATCTAGCTATTTATTCTCATAATTATATAAACCAACTCTCAATCAATTTCTAATATATATTGCTTTACAATTACTTGCCTAGCTTAATCTTCATATTTATAAATTTATTGTGTGTCCATGGTCCCTGTGGATTTGAACACTAACTACTACAATTGATCTTATTATTTTAGAGAGTAAAGTTTTTCATAGGGTAATTTGTGTGATATCAATGATCAAAATTGTTGTTCAAAGAGATTGATGAGTGGACAAAGAGTGAATTTCAACTTGGAGATAACAAGACAATGAAAGTTGAAGGAAAATGGACTATTGACATAGAAACAAAACAATGTGATGTTAAATTTCTACATGATATGAAGTATGAACCTAGTCTTGCTCTTAATCTTCTAAGTGTCGGACATATTTTTACAATTAGTATAAAGTTGTGGTTGATGATACTACATGTGCAATAAATGATAAAATGATTAGAGAAGTTTTAACCCTTATTCACATGACATGTAATAGGATGTTTCCTCTTGATGTAATGACTGTTGTGTGCAAAGCTTTGGTTCCATATGTTATGGAGATGGTTCAAAAGATATGTAGCACTTACGTTACAGCCACTTGAACGTAATGGTTGAGGGTTCTCAATAAGAAAGATACGGTAGTTTGGTTACCAGAGATTTAGGAGCTTGAGTATTGTGAAGGTTGTGTCTATGGAAGTTGAGCATGGTTCTTTTTATGTTGGAAAATCATCGAGAGCCTCTGATACGGCCTTGGATAAGTTGTCTTGCCCATGAATTACTTGAAGGACATTTGGGAATAGATCCTTGAACTTTAAAGTTCTTATATGGTGGATGATCATCACAATAGGGTTATGGAATTCCCTAAGGTTGTTTTGTTGTGGCTATCTACGAGTGTAACCTTGCATAGGTTGATTGCTTGTTGGAAATTCCATAAACAGAAGAGTTAACTTCTTGGTGATGATAAATGGATATGACCTTGTGAATGATCAAGATAGAAGTTTCCAAAAATAAGCCAAAATCTTGATGCTTTTATTAAAAGATTGAGTGATTACATTATGTGTTCAACTTTGGCTTATATAGAAAAACATGTAGTCTACTAACTAAAAAACTCTAATCTTAATCTACATTGGAAATCCAAAATATATTTCTAATTGGTTTAAGAAACCTAAAACCTATTTTTAATTGGTTTAATAAAAACAAAAACCTAAAGTTAGTTGGTTTACATCTAAAAAGCCCTAATACACCTAAACTAAATCAATAGGCTCATCTTAACCCAAGCTGGCCTATCTTTCTTCCTCTTCGGCAAATAAGGGTCTTGCTCAACCAAGACACAAGTGAACCCGATCCAAGGATCTTCTGATATCTTCAATATTCTCCCTTGGTCCATTAGGTCATGTGTTGCAGGTTGTCAGCTCTAAGACAAGCTTTTCTCCATTGCCTTCCATTGCATCTTCCATTGTTGACCTTATACTCTTGCTTGCTCGCCCATATGGTAAGTTGGTAGTCTAATTTTCTCAAATTCGTATTTCAAGCTCTGCTTGGTCTTCTTTGGCTCATGTTCAGGTCGAAATATGATGTTGCTGGTTGGTTTTGGTTTTTCCAAAGCCGTTTCAAGAGCATTCTTCTTCTCTCGATCCAGTATATCATGGATCATCCCAATAAGTTTCAAGAATGGCCCATGAAACCACACTTTAAGAACTGATCCAGCTGGTTGACACATGGCTTTCAATCTCTTGAATTTTAGGCTGATCCAGGTCGCATCATCCGCTCTTCCTTTAATAGGATTTATCCTCAGATCTGGACCTTCTAGGGTAATTGAACCATCTTTATTCACCTCCCATTGTTTTGAACTTTTGGCCAGAGTATTCTCATGTCTGTTGTGTGGATATGCTTCGTTAATGTCATCCAAGAACCTCCCTAGAAAATCTGGTGATCGGACTAACTCCATATGACCAAGAATGAGCAAATCTTTATCATCAGTCGCAGTTACGCAATCCCACTTCATTGTCTTTCGCCTAGAAAGCTCTATATGGTCAGGTGGTCGTATGTAATAGCCTCCATACTCCCACTGGATTTTTGTTCACCTATGACATTCCAAAACTCATGTATTAGCCATCTATGGTTGACTTGTTGAGTGAAGAACTCGACAGTGACCATGTTTGCTCATGTTTCTCCTTCCATCCAATGAGACACTTCCCATGCCTTGATGATGGATATTTTGGCGTGTATTGTTAACTTAGAAAGTACGAAAGGTTCATGTAGATCAATTAAGAACTTTCTTTGACACTCAGGTGGTCGAATAATTCTACTACAGCCGAGAATAAGCAAGTTTCGGCCATCTCTCATCACAACTTGATCCAACCTCCCATTGAATTGTCTAGCATGTTTCTTCTGATGAAGAGGTTGTGTACAATGATCCCCATATGCATTATTGAGTGTTGGTTGTGCCTAGCCTTTCTTGGGTCAAGTCTGGTCCATCCACACTCGCCCACAAGACATCAGTCAGCTTGTTGAGTAAAGAACTCGACTTTGGTAGCTACTGCCCCTGATACCCTTGCTTGGATTGTTGAAGATGGTTTATCCAAGCTCTTCATCGACCCTTTATTTTCATGATCCACGAGCTACCTTGGCCTTGGATGATGAGGCCATGTTTGTAAGTATTTTGTTATCACATGCATCTCGGACTTGCTTTCTTTCGCCTTGAATTTGTTGCTGATTTGGATCACACCATCCTCTATCCCTTCAAAAGGATTTGACCACAAATCATATTCTTCAAGAATTAATGATTTGTGTGACTTCAGCTGCAAGGTTTCTTCTTTTGGGACCATGATGTTCTTAAGATCTTTAAACGCACATGTGATTCTCGTGGTTCAAATATGAAGTTCGGAAACTTATTCAAAAACCTTAAATGCTCCGTTAGATTTACCTACACAACAAAAGGTGGTATGATCAGTGAATAATGAGAATTTTTTTTAATGAATCCACCTTATTCAATCAAAGTCTCTGATGACTTTTTATGAACTAAAGCGCCACATTAAGATTTTTCTTTTATTTTGGCTTTGTTACGTCGTTGTTAGGACCATACAAAGCTCCTCGTATTTTCTCTTAGTTTGGATATTAGTCTAAGTTATCTTCTTGAAAAGATGTGGACAGAATCGGTTCAATCTCAAATTTCTCCTCAGGCGGCTTTAAGGCAGGCTCATCACGTGTTGGCTTTAATGGTCCGGTCACTGTCAAACCCTACAAGATTGAAGTCAGAATATTTCCATGTCTACTTTAATTTGGGTATGTGTATAAGCCAAGTATGCTTTCATGTTTGCTTCTAAGATGAGATACTGTTCTTTCTCAAGCTCAACCTGTTTCTGGTTTCTTTCCTTTGGTTGCAGTGCTTCCCTTGTTACTGGTTGTTTAGCCTTATCATCATGTTTTCTACAAGAATACTTTGAAGATTGCTGAATATGTGATTGAGGTCGTGACCATTGTTTAAGATCATCAAACCTTAAACCTTTAAGTGCTACTGATACCACATGATACAACCTTGGATAGGCTTTCTTGCCCATGAATCACTTGAAGAAAGTTTTGGGATGGATCCTTGAGAATTAATGCTCTTAGATGGTGAATGATATTCACAATATGGTTATGGAATTCTCTATGATTGTTTTGTTGCAGCTATCTACGAGTGTAATCTCGTATAAGTTGGTGCTTGTTGGAAATCACGTAAACAGAAGAGTTAGCTTCCTGGTGATGATAGATGGATATGACCACATGAATGATCAAGATAGAAGTCTCCAAAGAAACAAAAATAAGCCAAAAGTTTGATGGTCTTATTAAAATATTACGTGATTACATTATATTCTCAGCTTTGGTTTATATAGAAAAACATGTAGTCTACTAACTAGAAATTCCTAATCTTAATCTAAAAAGAAAATCCAAAACCTATTTCTAATTGGTTTAAGAACTCCAAAACCTCTTCTTAATTGGTTTATTAAACACCAAAACCTAAACCTAGTTGGTTTACATCTAAAAAGCCCCAATACACTGAAAATAAATCAATAGGCTCATCTTACGCCAAGCTGGCCTATCTTTCTTCCTTTTGGGCCAATAAGGGCCTTGCTCAACTAAGACACAAGTCAACCCGAACCAAGGACCTTCTGATATCTTCAATATGCTTCATTGATCAATTAGGTCGTGTGTTGCAAGCTGCCAGCTCCAAACCAAGTTTTGCTCAATTGACTTCCATTACATCTTCCATTGTCGACCTTTTACTCTTGCTTGCTCATCCATATGGTAAGCTGGTAGTCCAACTGGCTCAAGGTCGTGGTTCAAGCTCTGTCTGGTCTTCTTTGGCTCATGTTCAAGTCGAACTATGATGTTGATGATTGGTTCAGGTTTTTCCAAGGTCATTTCCAGAGATTTTTTCTTCTCTTGATCCAATATCTCATGGATCATCCCAATAAGCTTCAATAATGGCCCATGAAACGACACTTTCATCACTGACCCATCTGTTCCACACGTGGCTTTCAAACCCTTACATTTGAGGCTGATCCAGGTTGCATCAGCCTCAAAATGTCTGGATCTTTACATGTTGATATGTTTGGACCGATGAAATCATGGTCCTTCGGATTAAGCCAGTATTTCTTGCTATTCACATATGATTTCAGTGGCATGATCTGGGTATACTTTATGAAGATGAAATCATAAGCATATGAGAATTTCATGAAGTTCAACGCCATGGTGGAGAAGCAAAGTGGAAACTCCTATGACTTTTAAGGATTGCTTGAGGTAGTGAAAACACATCAAGGGAGATCATTGACTTCTGGAAAAAATGGTATTCATCGGGAACTCAGAGCTCAATATATACTTGAGCATAACGGTGTGATGAAGAGAAAGAATCGTACAATGGTTAAAATGGAGAGACGCATGTTCAAGGCCAAAGGTGTTCCAAATGAGTTTTTAGAGGTAGGAGTAACAAAGGCAGTCATGAATCAAACACTTAATGAAGCTTGGATAAGCATTAAAATGGGAGTAAGCCATTTAAAGGTCGTTTGGTTGTGTTACATTAGTTTATTGGTTTTGGACACTTTAAAACTCATTTCCAAACAATTAATGATCGGGTTTAAGGTATTTTGTTCTTCTTGGAATATTTTATTGATCTTCAACACATATTACAGGTTAGCTTGTGGAAAATAACGAATTTCAAGAGGAAATGGGAGCAAGATGGGTCAATGGTCGAACTACACTGAAAATCAGACAAGGATTGACCGATCCGTCAATATTGTCTGATCACTAACAAAGATCGACCTGCATGATATGGATCGATCAATCGATGACATAGCCAAGAAACTTTACTTTTTCGTGAAGAAATGCGGTTTTAAGACCAAAAAAACTAACACTAGAGTTCCTAACAACCAAAAAAAAGATTGAGGGTGATTTGTAAGAGTTTTGTGATACGCTTGGATCATTTGTAATCTTTTGGAAAATAATTCTACTTGTATTCATTTGGACAATATGTTCTTAACCTTTTCTCAATTTCAATACATATATATCATGTTTTCTGATTTTGTGTTGTTCGTATTTGATTATGAGTAAGTACTTTATTAGTTGGTTTAAGGGGTTCTCATTACGAGATTTTTCGATGTATTGATCTAGAAAACTGATAAATTAGGGATTAGTAATTTTGGATCTTTTTTTTACTGATGTTCAGGTTGATTGATCACTTAGCCTCTGATTTAGAAATTTCAACGCACCAAATATGTTTCTTTGAAATCCAGAAATATCAGTAGATGAGCAAGATTTTTGCAACCAACGAAAATTGATGTTCATGTACCTCGTGAACTGATCAAAGGTGTACCTAAAGCTTGTTTAAAACCTGAAACTCAATGGAAACTAGCGTTTAGGATTCTGAAACATAGGGTGTTAGCGCTACATGAGTAGGTTAATTATAATATTGTGATTTAAGTTCGAGATGCTGTTGCACTTTATTTCCTTGTCTGCTTGTTATGTGACCACTACTGAAGATAGATCCCTAATATTTCCCATTGCTCATCACTTGTTTTAATTGTTCACAAACTCATTATACTTTCCTCTTGTTCACTTGTTCTTGCTGAAGAAACTGAAAACAAAACGAACAATCTACTTTATCGTTTTAGCTATTAACTTGTCCGATACTCTACATGTGGTCAGCGTTCTTTGTAAATTTGATACTCATATTACTTTGATATTTGCTCAAAGTTGGAGGATAAGTAAGTGAAGTGTATCTTTATCGGGTATTGTTCTCGGTCCAAAGCATATCACTTGTACAATGCAGTGAATGGAATAGATATAGTGAGCATAAATGTTATGTTTATTAAGAAGAGAGGAATAAGTTGGAATGAACAGGATTTTTGGTTGAAGAGATCCATATAGAAATTTGAGAGGAACCATAAGGGAATGTGATTACTCCATCACCGAGTCCACAAGGGAACGTGAACACTCTGTCACCTAGTCCACAAATTCTCTAATTTTGTGTCATGAAGTAGCTGTTCTCAAGGATCACGTTCATCCGACAACTCAACTCCAAAACAGTTACAGTCTCTAACTAAAATTTATGAGTCTTGTTGCTTGTATGTTTATAACCCTCCTAAATTTGAAGAATCAAAAACTTCTACTGAATTACAGATTGCAATGACAAAGAAGATGAAACTAACAAGAAGAACTCTACATGGGAATTACTTGATGCACCAGAAGGGAAGAATATAATTGACTTGAAGTAGGTGTACTGAACAAAGTACAAATCCAATGGAAGTGTACAAAATTACAAACTCATCTTGTAGCAAAGGGGTATGCACAAAAGACGGGGACATGCTATGAAGAGATATTTTCACCGTGGCTTATTTTGAAACAGTAAGACCTTTTATTGATTTGGCTAAATACTTTCATTTGCCTGTTTTCAGCTTGATATCAGTTCTGCATTTATGAATGGTGATTTGGAAGAAGTATATGTTTCATAACTTGAAGGGTTTTGTTGTAAAATGAAAAGAAGATATGTTGTACATTTTGAAGAAAGCGTTGTACGGGATGAAGCAAGTGCGTGCATGGTACAACAAAATAGATAAGTTGCTTTTGAAAATGGATTAAAAATTGAAAGTGAGTCTACCCTTTACGTGAATAGTGTACATGCTAAAGAAAGCGTTGTACAGGCTGAAATAAGCACTGCATGCATGGTATATATCAAGATCAATATGTTCTTGAAAATTGATTTAAGAGAAGTGAAAGTAAGCATACTCTTTACATGAAGAAGCAAGTTAACAATGATTTCGTATTTTTCTGTCTTTGTGTTGATAATATGGTATATATGTGATATTCTGAGTTTTGCTGATAAATGAGTTTATGACAAGTATAACGAAGACAATTGAGATGATAAATTTGAGTTTGTTATCATATTTTCTGGGAATTGAGGTTACTAATGGAGAAGATGGAGTCTTCTTGTCAGAAAAAGTATGATACTGATTCGGTGAAGAGATTCAACATGTATGACTGTGAGAAGGCACTCACATGAAGGCATATCAATGAGAAGCTTCAGCGAGAAGATTCGACTGAGCATGCTTGTGAAAATCTTTTGAGGAGCTTTGTCAAAGTTGAAATTACTTAACAGATACTACACCTAAAAGTGTTGATTATGTTAGTGTCGTGTCTAGTTATATGCCCAATCCAACCAAACAACATTTATGAGCAGCCAAGAGAATTCTTCGTTACATTGTTGGAAAAAACGACTATGGTATGTGGTACTCCTACTTGTGTAACTTCAAATTTCTTGGTTACACTAACAATGACTGGTCAGGAAGTTTGATTGAGCGTAAAAGCACTTTGGATATTGTTTTAGCTTTGGTCTGGTGATGTAACCTGGATTTCAAACAAGAAAGAAATAGTGGAACTATCATCGTAAAAAACAGAGTATGTTGGACCCAAATCTCCGAAACATGACGTAATAGTATGGCCCAAAGAAGATAAGGAAGATTTCTTCATAAGGATAAACTCGAATTGGTGGCAGAAAAGGAAAGACGACCGACCTTGAAGACCTATATAAGAGAAGCAAGGGAGAGAGACGCACATACACGTAAATTCTATGCAACTCAGCACTTAAAGCGATTTAGGAAACTTTTTCGTTTTTGTTATCGAGCTGCGACTCAATTAAGTTTTCAAGTCTTAGGTTGCTAAATTAGGAAACTCGCTGACAGCTCTTGCGGTCAAGGCTTTTACCTGTTGGAAACGCTCATACAAAGATTCAGAATAAGATCTCTATTGCTCTTTTCTTTATCTCGATTTATTTTGTTTCCTCTATTTTTACATAACTTGACTACTTTTCGTTAGGCTCAGTAGAAATTTGGGACCTCAGGGAAAGTTAGAATTTCTTAGCTTTCCTCCGATTACGGAAATCTATGGTGTGAATTTCAGTTCCAACAGTTTCCCACTAGAAGGAGCTAAAACAAGTGAGCTCATTAAGGACTGAAGGGACAATTGTTGGACCCAAATCTTTGAAACATGACACAAGAGTATGTCCCAAATCAGGCCCATGAATGGCTCGAGCCACTTCCCTAAAAGGTCAAGTTTAAAAGACATTTGACCACGAGGGTTGATCTCGAGCTCAAAAGTTGAGCGCGAGATCGGCATAAGCAGAGAGACCAAGTCAACAGTTCGTCTCCCACTGATAAAACCAAGAGAAATAAGTTCATAAAATCACGGGGATAACCAAATAAGAAAGAGGAAATCTTGGGACTTGAGGTGAAGAGGAACCACTATAACGAAGGACGAAGGAATAAAGGGGACACACGTAAAAACCCTAGCTACTACACACAATACATTCGACTTTAATCTTGATATGATTTGTTTTGTATTTTCATTATTTAGATTTAATAGATTGTTCAATCATCATTTGAAACCATTGATTCTCATTTAGTTTATAATAAAAGTCAACTTTTGTCAACCGGAGTCTGATTACATCATTGTGTTATGAGGATCTCACGCTATTTCTTCCATAATGTTTTCACATAAACACTATCAAATAGCTAGTGTAAGTTTTAGGATCCATAAAGTACTTAGCATCAGGTGCAACAACAAGAAAAGTTTTATGGCTAAGGAAGTTACTATCTGACTTTTGTCTTCAGCAGAAGAAAGCTACAAAAATCTTTTGTAACAAAATATCTGCAAAAAAAATGGGCAAGAATCCAAAATTTTATGGCAGAGCCAAGCACATACATTTTCAACATTATTTCATTTGAATATTGTAGCAAATGGAAGAATCAAGGTAAACGACCTATTTCCACACTAGAATAATCGTATAGTAACATTTCCACACAACCTTTCTTGCTCGTCTTAATTGCACACATTCTAAATATATGAATCTATTTACCCCTATTTTCAAAGATCGAAACCCAGAACCACACAGATGAAGATTTAGCTTTACTGGTTTAGAATTTAAACCGACAGCAAACCAGTTAAAACGATCAAACCAGTTGGTTTCAAACTGAAATTAAAACCCGATTCAACCTGATATTCAAATAGTACTTGAACAAATTATTTAGTAGGATATTGGGTCATGTTTTATTTGGATATTATGTCAGAACGAATTATAATTTCAGTCTGATACCAACTGTTTTGATATGGGTTTAATTAGTTTGATATTGGTTTAAAGTCTGAACCAAGCTTAACCTTCGCCTGTGTGGTTTTGGGTTTCGATCTTTATAAATAGGGGTAAATATGTTCATATATTTAAAATGTATGCAATTAAGTTTATATATTTAAAATGTGTATAGTTAGAACGAGCATAAAAAAATTGTATAAAACTGTTGCTATACGATATTTTTAGTGTGGAAATAAATCGTTTACCCGAATAATCAAAATAAAAGTTTGTGGAACCAATGAACAAGTAGCTGACATTCTAACAAAGTCACTTCCTCAAGCGAGCATTAATTCTTTCGGTCAAAGTTGGACGTGTGTAAATTTGAATTACCAGTAGTCTCGATTGATTTAAAACTATATTTTAGGAATTCTATACTATGTGAGTAATTTTCTAGATACTGGAATTTGTTATTTGAATTGTGCTGTCATAGATTTATAGGTAATTATTTTATTACTTATTTATTAAACACTTTGTATGTGAATTTTTATCCAATTTGTATCAAATGTATTATATTAAGTTCTCTCTATCTCCGAAACCATTGATTTGTGTGCCGAGGAGAAAACTGTGAAGTGGAATTACATATGTAAAGTTGTTCCTCATAATTACATATGGTCAAATAATAATATTAATAGAGAGATAAATACCTTAAGATAATATTTTAAAAAAAAATTGTCAAAAATAAGTTTTAAGGAGAAATATGATCAAAATAGACTTTATAAAATGACATAAATATATATATTTATACTTCTTGTTCTAACTAATCTAAATTTAAGGTTCAGAGTTATGGGATGTAGTTTTGGAAGTTGAGTTTAATTTTTTAAAATAAATATTAAAAATTTTAAACTACAAAGAAATTATTGCGGTCATTTTTAAGGGTTATTTTATAATAAAAACTTTAAAATGGCTATTTGAAAGAATTGACCCAATAAAAAAGTCACTTCATATTATAATTTTTGGTTGATCAATACAAATAGGATTCAAATAATAATGGCAACTAACTAGTAGAGAAAAGATAGTTTATAGATTTTTTGAAAGGATTTTGATTGATCATAGCCCAATTTCCAGATACCTGGAAAGAAAATGATGGAATGAACGATGTACAAGAGACCTAAATAAAGAAACGAAACAGAAAAATACCAAATAAAAAAAAGAATTTGGAGAAATTGCTAGAATAATATAAGTTAAGTACCATTTTGCAAAAGTACCATCAATCAAAAATATAATAACATTTGAATTTACACTTTAGTGATTATTGTTTTGGGTTTATTGTTGAAGTGGTGAGGTTGAGTTTCTAAAAGTTTTATAAATATTAAAAAAAATAGTCTATTTTCATCGTAATTTAAAAATATTTTTAAAAATTATTATTCATTAAAGGTATATTTGTAAAGTGGTATCAAACTTGTAGTAAAATTGCAATTTCTCCAAAAGTTAGAAAGAGTGCACAAACAATGCATTATTATTAATCAATTAATGTCTAAATAAGATTCACTTAGTGTTTGTTTTGGTTTTCAACATTCTTGTTGTTCTGATCTTTCAAACCAGTAATATTCTGGTTCTTGACCTTGGTCATTTAAATCTGAAACTAGGGAACATCGGGAATAGCAGGCGGTTGAAGAACCGCTGTATCCGAAACTGGACTTGGCATAACGGTGGTTAGATTTGTCATGTCAATGGCATGGTCGGACACCGTTTTGGATTTCTCTGTCTCTTCAGCCACCGGAGTTTTGTAGTGGTTTTCGTCTTGAAGATTATGTAGAGAATCATTTGAACGGCTCCTAAGAACGCGCCAACACATTTGGAAACTTCAATAGTTCAAAATTAGATGTAAAGGACATTAATATTCCATTTAATGCCGACATACAATGTTCAACATAGAAAAATTACCGACATCGCAACAGAACAAATTACAGTTGGTGTTTCTAGTATTCTACTGAAAATTTAGTGGGTCCAGTTATTTATATAATGCCTAATCATATGCGTACGGTTTACAATCATATATTCGTCGACAATGCATTCATATTATACACCAAGCATCCTTTCCATATGTAGTTTGAGTAAGCTAAAGGGAACAAAGCTAAACTACTCATTTTACTTTATTACGAACCACCCATAATAATCTAGTCATATAATGTTGTGCTGTCTTTTTAATATTCTTAGAGATTACCGAAACTAAATAAAAGAAATAAACTCACCACCGCGACGTAGAAGTCTTTAATAGCGAGCCATGTGACGTCGCTAAGTGTAAGAAATAACGACAAAGAGAATGGCATAAAGTCCACACCACTAGTAAAAAACAGCGCGACAGCCACATTAATTTTCGTGGGTATGGCAAATATTTCGTGGCTATACGGCGCTAAAGCCACGAAATGTCACGAAACATAAATCGTATGTATACGTTCGTAGCAAAAATCGTGCGTGTCAAAAATCATAGCAAACTGCCACGATTTGCTACGAAATTTTCGTGGCAAGCTTTGCTACGTTTTGACACGAAACTTTCGTGGCATATTGTGCTACGAAATGTTACGAAAAATAACGTGGTAATATGCTAAGATTTTGGCACGACTCCCTTCGTGAAAATTTGTTACGATTTTGTAACGAAATATTCCGTGTGTATTTGTATTTGTTTGTTACGATTTATTTTGTGTTACTATTAAACTATTATAAAAAATAAAAAAAAATAAAATGCAAATATAATATGCGAATTAAAAACGAAAAGATCATAAAACCAAAATATTAGAAACGAAAATATATTACATACTGGAGTTTTAAACATTCATATATTACATATTGAAGTTTGAAACATTCAAAATAGGGAAACAAAGAAAATACACAAAATATTGTAAGTTACTTCATCAACTTACAAACCAAGTTCTTTTTGGCACAACCTATCTAAGTCAGATTGGTTACTGGTGGTCATGAGATATTGTGGTTGAGCTGTAGGCTGACTTTGAGATTGTGGCTGATGTTGAGAATGAACTGAAGATTGGGACTGACCTTGAGGTTGTGACTGAGCTTCAGGCTGAAATGGTTGTGCAGTTGAGGCAGTGGAAGCTTGAGATTGGAGAGTTTGCAGAATGATGCCGAGAGTTGCTCTGTTTGCTGACATCTCCTCCTTGAAATCACTCTTGAAAGCATTGAAATCTTCCTTGAACTCAGAAATGGCTGTCTAGAAGCCAGACATGCGCATCTCCATGTCAATGTTGCGTTTCAGTGACTCAGGAATTGACACATAAGGACTGGTGTTCTTGTAGTGAACACTGCCAATGCCATAGATTTGACCCTTCTTTGTTTGTGCTCTCTGCAAAAAGAAAGGAAAAAGAAGGATAAGCAAGCATTTACTCACAGTTCACAACTCCAATAACTAACTGAGACAATCATAAGCATTTCCATAACTAACTAAGACAGTTACAACTCCAATAACTAACCGAGACAATCACAAGCATTTGACAAGCATTTCCAATCACTGTTCAATAACTAAGTAGTAAGCTAGTAAAAAACAAATTAATACAATGAAGATGAGAGATGAGATGACCTTGATGTATTCTTGGTTGAGAAGAAAGCGCTTTGAATTTGTAGCAGCAGTGGACTCAGCTTGACTGTCGCCAACTGGAGATCCTTCTTGTAACATCTCTTCGACAGCTTGCTCAACCTCCAGCACCAGTTCCTCCGTACGGTCGTCTATGAATGAACCATATTTACCCATGTGAGTCTTCCTCGCAAGGGCTGTATATGGAGGTGGTTCATCCAAACCTTCATCAACCATCTATAAGAAAGGAAACAGATGGAAGTTAGACATCACTTAAGACAAAAAAACTAAGAAAAAAACTCAAGGAAAAGTTTTCCATTTTATACTCAATGCCAATGAAACATCGTGGGCCTGCACCGTGTTTGTGCATCTTCTTCCCTGTAGGAGCAGATTTACGAGATGCTGCAGCTGACTGACTCTTCCTTTTTGCTTGCTCAGTGCCATAGTTATGAACAATTTTTGCCCAGTCAGTGTCACTCATGTATGGAGGTTGCTTGTTATCTCTCCTGTTCTGGCTGATGCGGCCACAAACGGTAACCTGAGTTTGTAGCTTCCATTTTAGGTAGATTTCATCATGGAATTGGTCTTCCCAGTAGTAGTGTTGCTACAAAAGAAGATAAGGCATTAGAAATAAATATTACTAAGAAAATTAACAAGCATCCGATGTTGAGAAAGGGAAAAGGAGGGAAACAACGACTTACAATAAAGGCATGCCACCACTGATCTTTCTTCTCGTGTGGAACGAGTTTCCAGGTTGACCACGGCCCCAGTAGTTTCGCTGCCATGTTGCTTGGATAAAAGCATGGACATCAGGATCGATACCGAACCTGAGATAAGTCAATGGCAAACATCAAACAAAATCATGTATTAAACTCTACAGTTAACCTAGTAATACACGGTTTAACTAATTCTACAACACAATGCTAACCATAACAATATAAACCATCACACTGATACACAGTGAACAACATTAACCATTAGACTAATACTTGGAATCTTACCACAATGCTCCATTGATCTTTTGAGGATGGAGGTGTTGCTGGTTACGTCTGGATGGTATACGTAGCAGAGCGTCTTCTCTTCTCCTGATATAGGTGGCAGGAGCCACAGACACTGCAGTTGAAGAGACGGCAGATGCGTGAGGTACAACACCAGGAGGTACAACTCCAAGAGGGACAGGCGGAGCAGAAGTTGGGGACATGGCATCAGGCAACGAGGTCGTCATTTGAGGTCTGCCCTGTCGCATATCTGTAGACAGACAAAGAAAAGGAATATTAGGATATGCGATAAAATGGAAACTGAAAGAAAAACCAAACTTGAAATGGAAACAAGAAAAAAACAAAACTTGACGACCTCGAAACCCTACAAACCCTTGGAATAAAAATCGACACTTTAGATCAAAACCCAAACCAAAATCAAACCCCTTTAAACCCTTGAAATCAAAACCCTACAAACCCTTGGAATCAAAATCGACACTTTAGATCAAAACCCAAACCAAAATCGAAGCCTTTTAAACCCTTGAAATCGAAACCCTAACTAGACATGCAAATCAAAACACGAAAAACCCTAAATCGAAACCTTAGGTTTCGAAACACAGAAGAGAGGCTCACTTACCAGGGAGCTGTAATCCGGAAGACCGCGGGCGACGACGGACTCCATTTGAGGTTCCGGTGAGAGGAATCATCGCTGAGAGAGAGAGAGGAAAATGAGAGAGAGAGAGGAAAATGAGAGAGTACGAGTTTGAGAGAGGAGTTTGAGAGACGAGAATGAGAGAGATGAGTGATTTGGGGAATGAGAGTGATGAGTGATTTGGGTTTAACTTAATGTTAAAAATTGGGTTTGGAGGGGAAATTTTGGGTTTAGAGGGAAATGGGTATTGGGTTTAGGAGGGAATATATTTAGGTTAATTTTTTTTTTTGGGGGGGGGGGGGGAAATGTAATTTAAGAATTTAATTTTGGGTTTAGTTATGGTTTAGGGTTTAGTTAGGGCTTAGGGTTTAGATTAAAATGTAAAAAAATAGAATTTAAGAGTATAGGGTTGAGTCAAACAAATATATAACCTAATTAAAAAAAACTTAAAAGGATGTAGTTATGGTTTGGAATTAAGTTAATTTGTGTATGTTTACACAATATATTGACATTTAAAACTAAGAAATCTAGTATTATATATTAACAAATTTTAAAACTTCATGAATTCCAAATTGACTAAAAAGTTCACTTATATATATTACAATTTTTTTACAACTTCATGAACGACAAATTTATTAAGAACTTGAATCAGATTCTGAATCTGAATCAGTACAAGACTCTTGTAGTTCATCTTCGGAAACATATTCGTCATTAGGAGGAACAACTGGCGTGAAATCATAATCTGACTCATCTTCAACAATATATGACTCAATGCGCAACATCGCGCTCTGTGCAACAACTTGGTTGTATGTATCATCTTGTAACGCAACAAGACAATCTTCAGAAGTTTCTCGAACCCCTCTAGGCATAACTTTTGTACATGCCCACCAATCGTTTGCTGATGTATGTCGTACCCGCGGATAAGGGATAAAAAAAACTTGGTCACAATTACCAGATAAGATAAATGGATCATATTTCTCATACTGCCAGCGCGGAGACACATCAATGATTCCTGATTTATGTTTTCGAATTCCCCGACCTTCAGTTGTATCAAACCACTTACATTTAAAAACTATGGCCTTCAGTCCAACAGAACCAAAATATTCAACCATCATTATCTCCTCGATCAAACCGTAATAGTCAGTATAAATAGTTCCATGAACTTGGACGCCGTAATGTTGGGTTTTCTTATCTTGGCCATGGCTATGTGTGTGGAAGCTGTATCTACGTGAATGGTAAATCGGCCAAGTTTTATACTTACGTGGCGGACCTTGTACAAAATCCAACATCCAGAACGGAAACTCATATGTGTTACTCGCTTGCACAATCTGTTAATTAATTAAAATTATATCTATAATTAATAAGTTTCAAATTCAAATTATAAATCAAACAATATCGGAAACTCACATAGTTTTTCACCCATTCGGCAAAATGTTGGTCTTTCGCCATTTGTAGATCATTAGTAGACATATTTGGATTTCTCTCAATCATAAAATTCTCAAACATCCTGTATGTTTAAAGAGATTAATAACTTCAAAAAAATCATGAAAAACTTAAAATTTATCGAACTACCTTTCGTAGGGTT
The DNA here is from genome assembly GCA_905132885.1 of Moricandia moricandioides. Taxonomy (NCBI): domain Eukaryota; kingdom Viridiplantae; phylum Streptophyta; class Magnoliopsida; order Brassicales; family Brassicaceae; genus Moricandia; species Moricandia moricandioides. The sequence continues at coordinate 124,348 of CAJHQQ010000332.1, read as the reverse complement.
CGAATGTATCACAATTGAGCATCATAAAAGTCTGGAGGACTTTGTAATCATCATCGGTTAGCCATTTTTCTTCAGCTTTCCCACTAACACGACCTTCATGGTAAAACAAGGTAGGCACCTCAGGTACCACATGTGGATTACCAAAGAAGTTTGCAGAAGCGGTAGATATCTCTTCATTCACACATTGTGCAATGATGGAACCTGCAATGTGTGCCTTATTTTTAACTTTCTTTTTCAGATGGTACATGTATCGCTCGAAAGGATACATCCATCTATATTGCACTGGACCACCTAAAGCAGCTTCATCTGCTAAATGCACGGGCAGATGTTCCAAAACATCAAAGAACGACGGTGGAAAGATCTTCTCCAAATTGCAAAGTTTCACTGCAATGTTTTCTTTTAAAATGACTACATCTTCTTGCCTAAGTATCTTCGCAGAGACATCACGAGAGAAGAGTGCTATCTCTACAAAAAAATAATAGAAGTTACTCGATAATAACACATATCAAAATAATTATTAAGATAATGTACCTGAAATTGCAATTTGAACATTTTTGGGAAGTAGTTCCTTAAACGCAAATGGAAGAAGTCGTTGCATAATGACGTGGCAATCATGACTTTTTAGACCTGAAATTTTGTTATTCGTCTCATCTATACATCTACTAAACTTTGAAGCATACCCATCTGGAAATTTTATATCATTCTTCAACCATCGCAAAAATTCCTTTTTTTTTTCTTCCTTCGACAACCGAAATATCGGGACTGGCATTGTTCCATCATCTTTGATATGTAACTCAGACCGTCTGCACAAATCAGGTTGATCCATCCTCGACTTTGCGTTATCTTTTGTCTTCCCGGGAACATTAAGCACCGTATTGATAAGATTATCGAAGAATTTTTTTTCAACGTGCATGAAGTCCAAGTTGTGGCGAAGAAGAAGGTTATCCCAATGCGGCAAATCCCAAAAGATACTCTTCTTCACCCAATTGTGGGCTTTGCCGTGTCTATAGTGGTTGCAGGTTTCTCGTGTCCATTTCCTCCACAGTCGACAGTTTTGTTCAGTCCTTCGATGTTGTTGATTCTTTCGTAGAGAACTTCTTCTCCCGTCAGCCATGGTGGAGGATCATCAGTTATTGTCTGCCCTTTTCGAAACGCTTGGACATTTCTTCTGTATGGATGCTCCTAAGGCAGGAACATTCTATGGAAGTCAAACCAACTATGTTTCCTTCCATGTTGCAACCAAAATGACTTTGTATCATCTAGACAATATGGACAAGCTAAACTACCATGAGTCATCCATCCTGACACCATGCCGTAAGCGGGAAGTCATTAATTGTCCACATTAGTGCGGCTCGCATCGTGAAATTTTCCTTCTTCGAGATATCATATGCTTGAACACCATCGCTCCACAAACTTTTAAGCTCTTCAATTAATGGCTGCAGATAGATATCAATGCTCTTCTTTGGATGTCCTGGCCCAGGAACTACTACTTATAAAAAGAAATATTCCCTTTTCATACACATACCAAGAGGTAGGTTATACGGGGTTACGATGACGGGCCAGACCGAGTGGGCTTCACCGCTCATGCCCACTGGATTAAATCCATCTGTTGTTAATCCTAGATAAACATTTCGACTTTCCGCAGCGAAATCAGGATATACCTTATTAAAATGCTTCCACGCTGCTGCATCAGAAGGATTATGCATTTCTCCTTCTGGTGACACATGTTCTGCGTGCCATCGCATTTGTGATGCAGTCGCCTTTTGTTGGTACATACGCTTCAACCTCTCTGTTATAGGCATATAAAACATTCTTTGTTTTGGACGTCTTTTCCCCTTCCCATGGTTCTCGTGATATCTATCTTTTCCACAAAACCGACACGCCAACAGCTCTCGATCTTCTTTCCAAAATAACATGCAATTATCCTCACAAATGTCAATCTTGACAACAGGGAGACCAAGCGAATTTGTCAGCTTCTTCGTCTCATAATATGAACCAGGAGATCTATTTGGTTGTGGCAAAACATCATTAAAAGTTTGTGATATCTCATCCATACATGACTCCGCCAAATTATGATCAATTTTTACTTTCATTAAACGAGATGCCAAGTATAGTTGAGAAATACCTTCAATACATCCATTATATAGTGGTTGATTGGCGGCTTCAAAAGCTTCAAACACTCTTTCTTCATATTTCTCTTCATTGGGTTCTTCCATCAAATTCTCCAGTATATCGGTTGACCCAAAATCTCCTCCTAGAATGTTCTCTTGATATGGCATGTCTTCCGCATACGTTGCTTCATTTCCCATTAATTGGCTTCCCGTCGATGATTCTCCAACATCATAGTAGTTTTCTCCATGGCTTGACCATACATAATAATTACTCTTGAAGCCGACTCGGTAAAGATGGCGAGATACGGTTCTTGCATCATGTTGCTTTTGGTTTTGACATCTTACACAAGGACATCACATGGTTTTTCGCTCTATGAAAGAATTTTGATTCGAGGCAAATGCAAGAAAAACTTCAACACCTTCACTAAACTCGCTTGAAACAGTATTATAAAGTGGATCAATGTGTTTATCCATCCACTCTCGATTTTGAAAATAATAAGACATTGAACACTCCTTTTTTTTTGGTAAAAATCGTTTTTAAAACTCTTATGATTGTTGCAATCTAAACGAACTTCATTTGTTTATATAGGCAAAACCTTGCCACGTTTTTGCCACGATTTGCCACGAAAATTGATATGCTTTTTGCCACTTTCTGCCACGAACCTTGCTACGATTTTGACATGAAAACATTTCGTGGCAATATTTTCGAATCTTTTCTGCACCAAGTCAGATGGATGGGATGACACTAAGCAAGCTTGCCACGAAATTTACCACAAAATGATGTTCGTGGCTTTTTTTTTGTATTTGTCACTGCTATATGCGCATGATTTGATTGCTTTGACGTAATTTTCGGTGGGGTACCCACGTTTTTGCTACGAAAAATTTCGTGGCATATATATATATTTAACATCTAATTATTATAAATAAAGTTAGACACGAGTAAAACGTAGAAAATTTTTGACACGAAATGTCACGCTTTTTATCGAGACAATGGAGCCACATTATTTTCGTGGCAAATTTGTGGCTATAGTTTGCCACGATTGATTCCGTAGCAATTTCGTAGCAATATTTGCTACGAATTCGACACGTTTTACCACGTTATTGTTTTCGTAGCAAATTCGTGGATGGTTCGTAGCTTTTGTATTTTTGCCACGAAATGTACGTGGTAATTTCGTGGTTGTGTCGCTGTTTTTTACTAGTGCACTTCTTGTTCGTTTAACCACTCTCTGCACCAAATTAGTATTGTTTATTTTAATATTTAATATATAATGTTCCATATAACAAGGAAAGGAAAGACAAGTAGAATATCTACTAATATGAACATCTATTATGTTCTTCATAGGTATAATACATAAATTTAACATGCTTCCTCTGCATATATAAATCTTATTGTTTGTATGCATGTCTAACACTGTAACACATACAAAATACGTACCATAAATCTTAAAGGTGCTGCGAAAACAGGGACGGAATATCCAACGCCAATCCCTCCGAGAACTTTCTCACGTGTCGATCCTTTGGTTAAGAGCTCGCAGCCAAGAACAATGGTGGCAAAACCCAAAAAATTCAAGAGACCAAGAACCTTTAAAGTGGAAATCTGCAACATCATATTTCCTTTCAACTAGGCACAACACCTCCCAACTAGACATATGCCTTCATCTAGGCCATGTGTCATTTGTAATGAACTACGGTTGGTTTAATCCCTATTCAAAGGCTACATAAACAACTTTTAAGCAGGTTCAGCTATAATCAAGAAAACCTCCTTTATGTTCATCCGCCTTTTAGTTCGAACGCAGCACAAAGACTTTTCCTAAACCCACCACCAAAATCGGTTCTACCTCCCTTACCCATTTCAGATTCGACAAATACAAAGAGGTTTCAAATAATAATGACAACCGGTAGAGAAAAGATATTTTATAGATTTCTAGAAATGATTTTTATTGATCATAGCACCATTGCCAGATACCTGGAAAGAAAATGATGGGATGAAAGACAGAAAGAGGTACAAGAGACCTAAGTAAATAACCGAAACAACAATATATAAAAACAAAAGGAAAAGAGGTTAGCTAGAGTGCACAACTCAAACAATGCATTATTATTAATGTCTAAATAAGAGTCACAACTTAAAAGTTTTGGTCCTCGATATCCTTGTTGTTCTGGTCTTTCAGACCGGTCATATTCTGGCTCTTGACCTCGGTCACTTGAATCTGAGTCTCGGGAACATTGTGAATAGCAGGCGGTGCATGAACCGCTGTATCCGAAACTGGATTGGGCATAACGGTGGTTAGCTTTGTCATGTCAATGCAATGGTCGGACAGCGTTTTGGATTTCTCTTTCTTCTCAGCCACCGGAGTTTTGTAGTACTTGAATGTTATGTAGAGAATCATTTGAACAGCTCCTAAGAACGCGCCCAACACATTTGGAAGCTTCAATAGTTCAAAATTAGATGTAAAAGATGTACATCAAGATTACACTTGTGCCGACATACGATGTTGGCAAAATATAAAAACAAGAAAAATTACCGACATCGCAACATAACAAATCACATTTTGTGTTTCTAGTATTCTACAGTAAATTTAGTGGGTTTAATTATTTATATAAATGCTAATCATATGCGTACAGTTTACATCATATATTCGTCGACACGACATTCGTATTATACTAAAAAGCCTTTGCATATTTAGGTTTGAATAGCTGAAAAGCGACAAAGGTAAACTAATCTTTTTGCTTTATTTCATTCAAAAAAAATCTTTTTGCTTTACTAAGAAATAATCTAATCAAATAATGTTGTGCTGTCCTTTTTTATATGCTCAGGAATTATCGAAACTGAATAAAATATATAAACTCACCGCAACGTAGAAGTCTTTAATAGCGAGACCGTAGAAGAGCCACGTGACGGCGCTAAGTGTAAGAAACAACGATAAAGAGAATGGCATAAACTCCACACTTCTTGTTCGTATAACAACTCTCTGTACCAAATGTTATTTAAATATTTTAATATAGAATGTTCCATATAACCAGGAAAGGAAATACAAGTAGAATATCTAGTAATAAGAACATTTATTGTGTTCTTTATAGGTATAATACGTCAACTTAATAAGCTTCCTCCGCATAGATAAATCTTATTGTTTGTATTCATGCCTAACACATACATAATACGTACCATGATACTTAAAGGAGCTGCAAAAACAATGACGGAAAACCCAACGCAAATCCCTCCGAGAACTTTCTTACGTGTCGATCCTTTAGTCAAGAGCTCACAGACAAGAACAATGGCGGCAAAACCCAAAACGTTCAAGAGACCAAGGACCTTCAAAGTGGAAATCTGCAACATCAACAATCTATCTATGTGAAAACCAGATAAAAAGGCATTTACATATGTGGTCGTTTGTGCATATTTATGATCAACGTTGAAGCGAAAAAACAATGACAATAATAAAGTGTTTCAACATACTCTAGTTTTCTTGTTAGCATAGGTTATAAAAAGGACGATATAGATGGTTTCAATGAAGCATCCAACAGCGTTTATTGTGATGAGAAGAAAGCCTGAGCCATCTTTTTGCATAGCATAGTAAATCCAAAGCAATGCGCTAAATAGCGCTGAAAGATAGGGAAGAGACTGAAATCCTTCAGTAGATTTCTTCTTGCATATCCTTACAAAAGTCGGTCTACATAAGATTGAGAAAAACGTTTAACTAACTCGATAAATACACAAGAAAAAAAAGAGAGAAAGACGGAGATCATGTTGATTCTTACACTGGGGCTAAGAACACGACAAATGATATAATGTTACCTGAAAATTTACAGTGTAAAAAACATTATGAGTCTTTAACATATGAACATCATTTAAAATGTTATATAGCGCCCCTATAGATATTGCTATAAAAAAATTGTGAATAAATTATATACGTACCCATGATTCCGAAGACAAATGCCCATACATTGTGAGGTAGAGCCATTTCTTGCTGCTTTTTTTCTCTTCTTTTTGGTCGGATTATAGACAAAAACTACAAACGGGACTAAGCGAAAGAGAGAGATAGAGCTCTTAAAGACTCTTCTATCTCTTGAAAGCCAAGCTCTAGTTTGTGAGTTTTAGCTATGTATTTACAATGCCAACGATAGCAGATATATATAGAGGGTTCACATGTGAAAGGGTGATGCTAATCTGTTTACGACGACATCGTTTCCAGAGTATAAGGTAAGGACAAGTCACATTATTGGTCTCAGATATTTCCAGTTGATATTTTCTTTTAAACAAAAATGTATGATATTTTCATGTGGTATGCACTCTTGGTGTCTATTAAATAAGAATCAAACTTTATACTCCACGACTATGTTTATACTTGTAGTATCCTACTCATTCGAATGACTTCTAACAATTTCTTTTAAATAAAACAAAAAGAAAGTGAAAATAAAGAGTGGTCGATAGGGGTTTATCATAAAGTCACTAAATGAGTGGTTATTAGGCATTTTCGGCGTCACCAATAAGCTCCTTGATCGGCTGCTAAGCTTTCTAGTTAACCAGTAAAGTATTAGATCAGTACGATTTTGATTAGTTTAAATCACCTTTTAAAGTTTATGATTCCGTAATAGATAGTTAATCAGCGGGAGAGTTGATCGAGCTTAATGATTCACTTATATTCAATATTAATTTTCGCCAATCAAAGTGTTTAGAGCCGCACACTAATTTTATACAATTTGTTACACTATAATATTGTGAGGAACTGAGGTTTACAGCTGAATTCAAGTGAACCGTGCTGTTTTTGTTTGTTTGTTTTCGTTTAGTGTTGTTCAATGTTGAAATTTTATTGTCCAAAGTAACTCAAATCATTATTAGCGGTATGAAGTTGCTGAAAAACGAATATGATTTATGTTGTAAATCAAACGATCTAAAAAAAGTCACATCGAAGTTGCCATTGGGCGGTCCAGCAGCGAGTACTACCATTAAAAATCTTAACCGTGATCGCTCCTTTTGTTCACGTACCAGTCAAGATGACCATTTTCCACTGGGTCTACGCCACGTGTACTACTTTTAATGTTGCCTATATAAGATAACAATCTACGTATATACTTTATTCTATAATAAAATGATTTTTACTAATACTGCTGTAAGGTATTCCTACATTGTACAAACTGTTGGGGTCAAAATCGGTTACGACGGAATTAACATCGGAAACCTACCGGGAGAATGCATTTGTTAGGGTCAAAAACGATATTCTCGAAATCAGCATCTAAAAACTGTGTTTCGATACGAACGCAATCTCGAAATCGATTTAACGAAAGTCTCCAGGCCAAAACTCGAAAGAAAGGAACACAGATCGTCCAACTCGCCCGTACGGGCGAGTTGGTCAGCACGGATCGGCCAAATCGCCCGTATGGTGAGTTGGACAGAACGGACCAATCAACTCGCCCGTACGGCGAGTTGGACAAGGCCAACTTGCCATACGGGCGAATTTGTAGGCACGACACGACCAACTCGCCGAACGGGCGAGTTAGATGGCACTAGCAATCCGACTCGCTCGTTCGGCCAGTCTTATCAAATCAATCCAGTTTCACCTCATCCTCGTTAAACTCCCTCTTTCGATACTTGATCGAACTTATCTTTGTTCCCTCTCGATCGGGATTGACATTGGAATTTTACCGAAAGAACTCGTTCTCTCGAGAAAGGATCGGGTCGATCGTATGAGACGATAACGGTTAACTAAACACCTAGAGTCACACGTCCACGAAAGATCCTAACTCTCGGACGACATCGTCTTAGCAATGTTATTTCGATAAAATAGTAGAAACGCCTAAGTCAAAAAACGGCCCGACGAGGTCTAAAGCTCGGCTAAAGGCCCACTCGCGCTTTTATCCGAAATCAAGCCCAAAATTTGTGACGGTTTATCTTTCATTTTGCAGAAAAGGATAAATATTAAGTTCGAAGGGATAAATGTTAAGATCCAAGGATAAATGTTAATTTTCCAAAGATAATCATGAATATCAAGGAAAAAGAAATATTTCCGAGAAGCGATAAATTCGACCAAGGTCAGAAGGGGAAAGAGCTAACCGCCTCTAGAGTAGTATATGAGGACTTCAAGGGTGATGATGCAGATGACACACGAAAATCTCTACTCATAGCATACATAGCTTAGCACTTAGAGTGTTTTCGCAACTTTCCGTTTTTGTTATTCGAGTTGCGACTCAAATAAGGTTTTTCAATCTTAGGTTATTAGAACTAGGGATCTCGCCGACAGCTCGCATAGCCTAGGCTCCTATCCTGTTGTAAATGCTCATATTTATTTTCGATTCTTACTTTGCTCTCTTTTCGATTCTTACTTTGTTTTCCATATTTATTTCGTATTCTGATTGATAGGCGTGTGGTTTAGCAGATATTCAGTACCTCTGGGAAACTAAGGTTTACCCTGCGTTCCTAATTAGACGGAAATCGACAGTGCGAATTTTGGTTCCCTTACAAACTAGGGCATATATTGTATTCTATAGTATTTACACAGTGGTCCTTTTGGATAATTATATTGCTTTATACGGCCTCTCAAGGCGGTGGGACTTTAATGACACTAATCTTGTTACAAAGATTCTAAAATGGTATTCCTGAGGGAGGTTAGGTTAAACTATCTGCTAATTGATAATGAGTGGAGAAAAGGGAGATGCACAACATGCAATGTTGGATTTGACCTCAAATGAAGTGGTACTCTATAGCGATGTGCTTCATTCTGGAGTGGAAAACCGGATTTTGATAGAGGTATGTAGCGCCAATGTTGTCACAACATATGGCATGAGGTTCTGGTTGGTGTACTCCTAGTTTAATGAGTACCAAGCAAATCATCAGTAGCTCAGCGGAGGTATTAGCGGCAGCTCTGTACTCGGCCTCTGTAAACGACCTAGAAACTCTTTTTCTCGTGAAGCTCATGAGACCAGATGAGAGCCAAGATAAGTGATTTAGCCACTAGTGGAGACGTAGTCTTCGGAATTGTCAGCCCAGTCATCATTTGAGAAATGATGAAGTGGTGCTTGAGTCTATTTGCGGAGAAAAATTCCATGTCTCAATGTTCTTGAGATATAACAAAGTAGACACTTGACAGCAAGCCAATGATGTTTTGTAGGCTGGTGCTTGAACTAAGATAGCCGATTGACAGAGTAAGAGATGTCTGGTATGGTTAAAGACATGTACTGAAGACCGACGTTCTACCTTATATTCATATGAGCCAGAGTGAAGAGTGAGTTTCGGTGAGGAAGCCATAAGCGTGGAGACTGATTTGCCATTAAGCATATTTGTTTTCGTGAGAAGGACAGTGACCTACTTTCGTTGCATCAGGTGCATTCCGTTGTTTGTTTGTATCACTTATATACTGAGGAAGTAGCTTAAGTTTCCTATATCTTTTACGGTGTCAATTAATCACTCCTTAAACAAGATTTGTTGAAGTTCCAGTAACCCGTATGTCATCAACATACACCAGAAGATAGAAAAAATCCTTGCCTTTCTTGAGGATGAATAACGACGTGTTAGAGAGAGAGAGTTGTGATATCTAGTAGCAACCATAAACTTTCGCAAGTTCAGAGTACCATGCTCTTGGCGCTTGTTTGAGGCCGTACATTGCTTTCCTTAAGCGACATACTTTGTTTGGATTGCCAGCATCAATGAAGCCCGGTGGTTGGAAGATGAAGACCTCTTTTTTTCAGATGGCCTTGGAGGAACACTGTGTTGACAACTATTGTCTTACTGGCCAGGAATTGTTGAGTGCTAAACCCAATATAATCCTGATCGTTGTTGGTTTTATAACTTGACTGAACTTATTAGTGAAATCGATTCCCCATTGTTGATGATAGCCCTTAGCGACGAGACGTGATATGTAATGAACAATAATGCCATGAGGAAGGTATTTTTTTTTGTGAAAATCCAATGACAACCAGCTATATTCATGCCCTCGCAAGCAGTTTCCAGATCCCAAGTGTGTTTTTGGACGTGCGAGTTGAGCTGTGCAAGCATAGATGATCTCCATTTTGGGTGTTTCATCGCCTATTGTCACGTTGTAGGGATCCCGTGTGGATCATACTGCAGATTTAATGTGAGATTATACTTGGTGACGAGCTTGACAATATTTTTACGTTATCTCGTCGTCATTGAATGTCGCTGAGGTTGTGCTTGTGGCAAGACAGCTTTTGCAGTATTGTCAGGAGTTGCAGACACAAGTTGAGTAGAAGACTGCTAGACCTAGTTCAACTATGTTTGTTTCTGTACATTTGTGGCAGTATTTGGGTTCCCTGACTCCTCAGTTCCCGTTGTTAATGTTGTAGTCACTTCCAGTGGTGAAGTTTCTGAGCTCGTGGGCAGATTGTTCTCAGGTAACGGTGGTGATTGTGCGAGTGTTGGTGTGGGTATATTTTTGTGTGAGGTTCATAGGAAGGGTTTTGGTATTGCGTGTTAGGTTGAGAGGGTGTGGATGGGTGGAAAGATGTATACACACGGTTTGATGTTAGGTCTAGGCATAGGTATGCGCTTTGAGACAAAGAATAGCCAATGAACATACATCATTGAATACATATTGAACTGGTTTCAGAGATGTTCTGGAAATTTGTTGAAAAGGAAATTTATGAGTTTTATTAAGAAGACATTCATTGCAAGGAATAACAAAAGAAGAATCAGTGTTTAGGCAAGGTAATGAAAACTTGGAAACAACAAACTTAAAACTAGATAGGGGTGGCCTAGCCGGTTTTGCCATCCATTTATAGTTGCTTTTGTATCAAGGTAGGTTGCATAGGTTGATTGTTTATGATTCGACTTGGGCCACTCATACAAGTTACTCTTCTTTTTACCCCTCCCCCCAGCTGAGATCCTTCACTTGAAAACGATCATAAAGGAATTCAACGGTAATCTTATTAACATTGCATAGACAGTAAACATATATCAAATTCTTGTTGACAGCATGAACACACAAGACATCATCTAGTTTGAGTATTTTAGATAATTTAGGGATAAACATAGTACCCGTGTATGTGATCGAAATAGTGGAGCCGTGTACGTCGGCTACTTCTTATCCACTGTTATAGGGCTGATGGAGTGCGAGATTTTTGAGGTCAGACTTGAGATGATGAGTAACTCTACTGTCAAGCAGCCAAGGACTCACATTGTATGGAGGGGCCATGACAAAGTTGGATCTCGGTTGCCATGTAAAGATGCAGGTGTGTATTGTTTCTGAGTCACATGTTGTCCTCCTAATGTTTGGATTTGAGTGCATCGACGTGCACTACGGCAAAAAATACGACATATTTGGCAACGTTCTTGGTAGCTATGTTGTTTGTTTGACTGCGAATACTGATGAGATGGCGAGCTGAAATGTTTTTGTTGCTATGTGTTCTCTCAACTTCATCCATCATTGTCATTTATTCATCGGGAAAGACACCAAGGACTTTCTCAACTTGGTCTTCATGGTGCGTCGGTTTCAATAGGAGAGAATTTCAAATGTTTTTTATTTTAAAAATTGGATTAGCCAATAAATTTTAAAGCTACTTTCTTGAAACAGAATGATCTCATTATTTATCACTATAAAACATAGCCACTTAAAATGACAATATAAAGATAGTAATCAGAAAAAATATTTAAATATTTTTTTGCAACCAATAACATTAAAATTTGGTTCAAGAAAGTCTAGTCCAAAAAAGAGTCTAAATACAACAGAAAGAAGATTTAAGATTATATTTTGCTAACCCATCTAGGTTGCATGTTCTGAGCCCTAGGAATATGCGAGAAAGAGATTGATTGAAATACAAAGGAGATATGCAGGATGATGTAGATGATTTCGAAGATTTCTTGTCATGATTTTAATTGTTAATAGCTTTGATGAGCGTTGAAGAGTCGGACCATAATTTGAGGTTAGAGATCTCAAGTGATGTTTTCATGCTGATTCCCAATCTGATTGCTAAAGCCTCATCCATCAATGGAGAGTTAGCGAAGTCTTGTGTCTTGGTACCTTCTATCAAGTCTTCATCCATGCGATCTGTGAAGATCCAAGCTAAACCTGCCTTCCTCGAGATCTTATCTCACAAGGCATCTATTTTTATGTAACCTGAAAGTCGTTTAGTGATCTGTCTGGAGAGCCGCTTGATGATGTTGACGATTTTTCCTAGATATGAATTTATTTAGCTTTGATATTTGTCCTTGAGCTTGGTTCCATTCTATTTATAACATAATAACTTTTGTCACGACTTCTTCACGAGAGGACCTGATCTTCAAAAATCAATTTGTTTCGGGCCGTCCAGATTATCCAGCAGATCCATGGCAGTACGTTTTTCGTCACTCCTGTCGGTGGGAAACAAATAGTCTTGATGAACTTCACCACTATAAATTCAAAAGCATTTTTTACAACTATGTGAATTGCATGGACGAATGGTACATTCTGCCAAGCCTTTCATGCAAATGAACATAAGAAGAAGGTATGCACTGATGACTCCAATTTCTTGCATTCTGGGAAGCCAATATCTGATAATATGCCCTTGCATTACAGGTTTACAGCCAGGGCTAGAGCTCTTCGTATAATAGACCATATGAACACTTTCAACTTTGGGGAGAATGAGCCTTACCACACTTCTTCTATCTAACTGAAGACTTTTTTTTGGATATGAGAGATGGTAGTTGGCCACACCATTGTGACTGCAAAGTAACCAGAATTTTTGGAGTAGATACTTGAATGGAGAGGTTGCTATACAAATATGTTATATGATCCTATCAAATCCAGTCTTATACATTGTATTTTTATATATCCTCTTCTCTTCAATTTAAATTCCATAGTGAGAAGTCAAACATTCTCAGGTCAAGGACAATCTTTGAGTTTGGTCTAAAAGTCTTTATATTCTCGTTCAAAGATATCCAAGAATTAAGCCACACCTTTGTCGACTAGCCATTTTCTTTTGCTTTTCCTAGGCTAGAGTTTAGGAGATAACATCCGAGTAGAATACCTTCCCAAACAAGGGAGCATACGGCAGGTACAGTCGCTTCTAAAAAACCTTTATTGTGGAAATACTCTCCTCTTAGGACTCTATTGAGTAGAGAATCATGAACAGTTAGAATTTGCGAGAACAGTTTTGCTAAGAGAGCTTAAAGAGTTTTATATCCCTTAAGCCTAAACCTCCACTTGCTTTAGGCCTAGTTTAGGTGTTCTAAGAGACCCCTTACATATTTCTCTTCTCATTTGAGCAATCCAATCAAAATATTGTGTGAGCTGAGTGAATCCTTTTGCATAGACTGACTCGAAGTAGGAATCAAGACATTGTGTATGTAAGGATAGGTGTGAAGACTGATTTAACATTGTCAATTTCCTACCTTGGACAGGAACTATGTGGATCAGATAAAAACTCTTTGATTTATCATGTCAACCACATTAGTAAAAATATATTTTTTCCCTCCCAAAATGACCAAGTAAGCATCAATATTTTTCTACTACCGCTTATATCAAGAAAGGATTTTTCTTCTTCATTCACATTCAATGGTGTTTTTGTTGAAAAGTGATGGGTGACTTGTCTATGTTTGTCTTTTGTCCTGATGCTCCTTTGTACTCGGAGAGTACTTACATCAGTGTATGGAAGCTCTCTATGGACGTATGACGAATGAACATGGTATCATCTGAAAAGAGCATATGATTCACCCTGAGACTTCCTTGCAACTCTGATTTCTTGGAGCTCTCCCGATTTCTTTGCATTTCTACATAAACCAAACAGAAACTTCTCACAGAAAATGAAAATATAAGGAGAGAGAGGGTCTCCTTGCCGAATGCCCCGTTGACGTCTCACTAAACCATACATTGCTCATTCAGTAGATATGAATAGGATGTTGTTATGATAATGCATAATCCATTTGATTCATGTGTTACGAAACTTAGTCTCTGAAATACTTGTGAGATGAAGTCCCACTAAATACAATATAGGCCTTAGAAATATTTGTTTTGAAAGCCAAGGAACATTTCTTCTCAGCTTCAGAAGTCTTTAAGAATTGCAAGACCTCATTATTTATAAGAACATTGTCTGATATAGCTCTCCCATAGATAAATGCATTCTGATACATATAATTGACCACAACACCATTTTAGTCGGAGGATTAGAAATTTTGAAAATATCTTGTGGAAAACATTACAAAGAGCAATAGATCGGAAATTGTATACTCTCTTTACATTAAGAATATTAGTGATCAGTCAGATATGTGTTGCATTGAGGTTTGGCGATTGTGTTAATGTTGTGAAGAACGGTTGAATCTCTTTTACCAGTGCAAGTCTTATCACATCCCAACTTGATTGGAAGAAACTAGCCGAGAAGCCATCAGGTCTTGGTGCTTTAGCTGCATGAATTGAAAAGGTAGCATCCTCAATTTCCGTATATATGTGTTCTCTATTAAGCTCCTTGTTGCTTTTATCTGACACGCAGGACTGAAATGCACTTTCAATAGTTTGTCCGCCATCAAAAGGAATGAAGGTGATGAGCTTTTCATAATACTTGCACATCACACCATAAATATGGCTTCCTCAAAACAAGGTAAACCCTCTTCATCCTCCAAAACCAAAAATCTATTTTTTTACTTTCCTTCCTTTTGTAATTGCGTGACAGTACCCCCGTCCTGAGTCCCCCATGGATAAGCAGAGTTGCCTTCCTCTCTGTAGATCTCAGGTTCTGGCCAAATTGGGTTCTCAAACATAAGAAATCCCTCAGACTGTGGTAGACTAATGTAGACATTTCAAGTCCCATGATTCATCTCTAGAATGTCTGCTCTCTTTCCTGGATGATCCATCCATCTTTTGCATGGGCGTTCCCCAACTGATCTTTGACAACTCCAAATTAATCTGGAGAAAGAAAATTTTATGGTTGCTCAGATCTTCAAGATCTAGGAGGGGTAGCTGGTTGTTTTTTGTAGAATCATCTGGACTCTAGGATTGATGGGGTGTCGATTGATGGGGGATACTGTGAGAACATAGTGATTTAGTGTCTGGCTTGTTGAGAGAAGTGTAGAACGACAAGAACATGAGAGAGAGAGAGAGAGAGAGAGAGAGAGAGAGAGAGAGAGAGAGAGAGAGAGAGAGAGAGAGAGAGAGAGAGAGAGAGAGAGAGAGAGAGAGAGAGAGAGAGAGAGAGAGAGAGAGAATCTATTTATTTGCTTTGTTTGGTTCTGAATACAAGTATATTTAAAGGGATACAAATCCCAAAGATACCAATAAACAAATAACTCCACGAAATGAATAAACAAGTATGCTTGTGGCAAAATAGCTTGGCCAGACTTGGAGAAAGTGACAACTCTCTAATCTCTTTCTTACTTAAGCCAACATGTGACTTCCCTTTGTCTTCTTATTTCAAAAGCTCCTTTGGCCAATTTAAATTATTCCAGCGCCTCTTGCATACTCAGACCCGAAATCTCTTCCCCCTTGCTTGTCTTGCAAGATAGGTTAGGTTATATCTTTGCACCAGTAACAAAGCTTCACACCAATAGTATCATTATATTAGGTTTCACCAATTTGGAATGGGATTTGTGGCAAATGGATGTAAAGAATGCTTTCCTGCAAGGAGAGTTAGAAGATGAAGTGTACATACATCCTCCTATTGGTTTAGAACACCTAGTCAAACAAGGGAATGTATTGAGACTGAAGAAAGCAATCTATGGGCAGTGGCAGTAACCAAGAGCTTGGTATCACAGAGCACCACTCAAACCACCAAAGCCTTCCTAAAATCAGTGTTTGACATCAAGGATCTTGGAGAGCTTAAGTACTTTCTTGGAATTGAAGTGTGTAGATCCAAGGAAGGACTCTTCCTCTCTCAAAGGAAGTATGCACTGGATCTGTTGAGTGAGGCATGACTGCCCTTGAAGATGGATACAAGGTGCTGGAGAGGGGGAGTTTGAGGACAAGCCATATGAAGATGTCATGAACTATAGAAGGAAGGTTGGGAAGCTGATTTACCTAACTATCACTCGACCATACATCTTCTTTGCTGTAAAACAAGTGAGCCAACACATACAAGCTCCTAAGGTTCATCACTGAAACATGGTTGAGAGGATCATGAGATATCTAAGAGAAGTTCCTGGTTAAGGAGTGTGGATGGTGTGCAATGGAAGGACAAAGATTGTATGATATTATGATGCTGATTGGCCAGAAGATAGATCTGATAAAAGATCAACGACAGGGTACTGTACATTCATTGGAGGCACCTTGGTGACTTGGAAGAGCAAGAAGAAAAATGTGGTTTCATGTTCAAGTGTTGAGGTAGAGTATAGAGCAATGAGGAAGCTCACAAATGAACTTGTGTGGATCAAAGGACTCGTAAAAGACTTGGGTGTTGAGATTACATCACAAATCACAATGCATTGTGATAATTAGACTACCATTAACATTGCCAGCAATTCAATATTACATGAAAGGACCAAGCACATTGAAGTAGACTGCCACAAAGTTTGACAAGCTGTGGAGTAACAAATCATCCTCCCTTTCCACACTAGAAGTGAAGACCAGCTAGCTGACATTTTAACCAAGGGTGCAAGCACCAAAGTCCGTGAGTTCATTCATTTTAAAACTTGGACTCATAGACCTCACTTGTCACTGATCCTCTTGCCATGAAGTTCTTTACTCTTTTTCCTTGGTGTGCTTTTGTCCCATTGGGGTTATTACACTAAGGTTTTAGAGAGGGAGTTCTTCATGGTTTCCAAGCTTGAGCATTATCTATAGTAAAGATTGAGTGTTGACATGAAGAAGAAATAAGAATGGCTGAAGAGACAAGAAGATCATCTGCAGAGAAAGTAGTATGTCTTCACTATAACACATATCTTCGCCATATGTCTGAGAAAATCCTCTTGCAACCAGCCTTGTCTTGCACCTCTCCACCTTTCCATTTGCCAAATAATTGATGGAAAAAACCCACTTTCTTGTCACTGCCTTCTTCCCTTTTGGAAGCTCAGCCTCATACGTAGGGGCGTTGACCACCATTGCATTGCTCTATGATATAGCCAATTTATTACCAGTTTTAGGCCATGTTATAGGCTTTATTTAGGGTCTATTATGTGTCTCTAGACTATATTTTAGATTCTTTACAGGTCCATGTACGTTTTGGAGATATATGGAGACACTTGGAGCTTTTGGAGCATTTAGAAAAGAATAATCCGTAGTTGATCGTTTAGAGAGTCAAAGTAAAAGATAGTCGTCGATCAACGGCACAACCTTGGCGAAGACCAATGTTACAAGACCAAGGTCGATCGATGTTGCACACTTGTCATTCATCAACAGCCGTATCACAGACAACCGATTTCAAGCCCAAGTTAGAGACAAATGATGAAAACGCCCTGGACGAGTTTTGACCTAAATTTTAGGGTTTTATATTTATACTTTATGTATTACACAGAGAGGGGGTGCAGAGTTGTGTTCACAAGTGTGTGAAAAGCATTATAGTTTTAGGGTTTCTGGGGAACAAGATTCATAACTCCTTAGAGAGATTTGTATTGGAACCCTAGTATTTTATCTATGAATTATATTCATACTATTGTTATTTATTTGATTATGTCTGAGTAGTTATCAACTAGATCTAGGTTTGAATGATAGCAATCATGGATAAGCCCAAAAGTAGGATTGTTAGGTTGAGTTAATATCCATCAATTGTGTTGTGCTTCATGCTTGCATTCTATAGTAGCTAACTAGGATCTCGAAAGTAGGACATGGACGACTACGCGAGTAGGTTCTGTGCCAGAATAAACTCCATTGAACTAGGTTGTTAGGCGCATGTGAGATCTGGTCTAATTAGCTTGGTGAACTTTTCAAATCTCGTTCACAATTCCTTCTGATTTCACCGTCGATCGACATCAGGCCTTAGCCGTCGATCGATGGTCTTTCCTTTTGCTCGCATATGAGAGTTTGAGTTAAAATGGTCAAAATAGTTAATATTTGAGTTCTAGAATATTTACATTTCCGTGCTTCATATTCCCTATAATCCATTAAGCTTGAAACCATAGATCTAGCATATTTACATTTGCATCTATTTAGTTTAATAACCTATTTTCATATTTACATTATTATCATATTTCCATATTGCATCTATACCTCTTGATAATGAATATTTCCTTAATTGAATGTTTACTACTAATATATATATCTACCTAGCTTAGTCTTTAGGATAAGAAATCTATTGTGTGCCATTGCTCTCTGTGGATTCAATCCCTAAGTACTACACGTGATCTCTCTTGGCAAGAGTATTATTTATGTGTTACTATTAGGGTTAATTTGATAATTAATTCTTTAGGATATTCATAACCTACTAGAACAATAAACACACCCATAACGGTCATCTGCGTAATGCATCATGTCAAAAGATAGACGATCAGGGGACTGTAATCCCTGATACAGAAGCAGAAATGGAAGGAGACGCTACAATAGCTCAACCTGAAGCTAGTTCCCAAGTTGCTCAGAGAACACTGGCTGACTACAGCCGTCTAGACATGTTCTACGCCAACAGATCCGCCATTCGTCATCCAGCTTTTCATTGAAACGATTTTGAGATCAAGCCCGCTTTCTTCAGACTTGTAGCGCAGACGCCTTACCATGGGTTGTGACATGAGCACCCTATGGATCATCTGGAGCAATTTAAGGATCTAGTGACTGCTATTAATTCCAATGGAGTCTGGAGATGATGAGACTGAAGAAGAGGATGTGAACAACATTGATGGAATGGTTTCCAGAGACAAGGGAATTCAGGTTTCAACAGGAACTCCTATGGGAATGGTCAAAGGAGTAACTTTAATCAGGATTCACAGCCAAAGTCCTTCAATAACAACATGAATTATGGATTTTCTTACTACCAGAATCCTCCTCTAGAGGCTCAGCAAAGCAAGATCGAAGCAATGGTTGACAAATTTTTTAGAGGGACATCATAAGATGAATTCGAATTTCAATTGAAAGATAGATGGTTTGTACCTCAACATACATACCAAGTTCGAAAACCTCAGCACCCATGTGAAGAAGTTGGAGAATCAAGTGATGCAAAAAAGTGAAACCATTAGGAAGCATGAGAGATTGATTAAGGAGAAAATGGAGGCTGGACAGAAGCACCACGTCAATGCATTGATTGATGATGGTTTTGGCAAGAAGTTAGGAGAGAAAATCTCCAAGAAAGAGATTTTCGTGTGGAAGGTTCTATGTCATTTGACAGTTCCCATTGGTGTCAATTGAGACCAAGCGTTGGGCATCGATCGACAACGATTCCTGCAGTATCAGTTGCTTCGTTGTGAATCGACTAACGTCGATCGATAAAGAGACGAGAGAAAAGACCGACAGAGAGATAGAGATATCGATCGACAATGCGAGAAGAGCATCGGTCAACAGATGAGAAAACCAGTTTGACTGCCGAGCATCAATACGAATTTGATTGTGCGTCCAACCGTGACGGTTTCAGAACATAATACAGACACATCTGAAGCTATGGATCTTGATAGAGAAGATGAGGGACACTCCACTAGGAATCAAAAGATCCCCAAACATCAACGTAGAGAAGCCAATGAAGAAGAGATGGTTATTGTTGCCAAAAGAGTTTTCAAAATTCTGCTAGATACCTCTTTTGATGAAATTTATTGTACTCACAAATTGTGGATGTTTTTCAGGGAAACAAGGGAGACAGATGATGATATAGAGATCATGTTCAATCATCTTAGAGAGAAGATGAATAAGGTGACTTGTCTGAGGAACAAAAGTGACCCTGGGAAGTTCGTGGTTCCATACTTCATCAAGGGCAACAAATATCCCTATGCCCTCTGTAATATTGGATCATCAGTGAGCATTATGCCAAAGACTATGGCAGAGGATCTGAACCTGAAAGTGGAACCCTCCAATGATTCTTTCACATTTGTAAACTGCACTAAAGTGAACTCCGGAGGAATGGTAAAAGATGTTCCAGTGCAGATTAACAACACTCTAGTCTCAGTCGACTTCCATGTTTGATAGATTGGAACTCTTCACTACTACTTGGGAGAGCATTCATGGCCACTGTGGGAGCTATATGTGATATGAAGTTAAACAAGTTGTATCTCTCTATAATTGATCAATATATTTTTTGTGAACCTTTTAAAAATAAGAACAAAGCTACTCTGATTGAATTGTGTAATGATGCAGAGCTTATGGCCACATGCTTTTGCGATTATGAGGTTAATGAAGAGTCGGAATATGGAGCTTTGATCGATACCCAGCCCAGACAATTGATCGACGCGTTTGCGGTTCAGCAATCGGTCTACACCCACCTTTTGTTATCGACCTATAATCCTAATTAAGAATTGATCAATACCTACCATGCAGATTTCGAGTACAACCCAACCTACCTCGAGTACGACAAAGATTACAGAGAAGAAGAAATAATCGATTACCGTGGCATTGCCATGGAAGAGGCTGGGGTTTTTCATGCTTCCCATCGAATCGGGAAATCGACATCGATCGACGGTAATCATACATCATAGATTGATATTGATGTTAAAGCAGATTCTGAACTAGATTCAGCAGCAGAACGTGAGAAGGAATATGATTATCTACAACAAGATGAGTTCGGTATTCTGAGAGATTCAGAGGGTCACGCAAGAGCTATGGATGGACGACTTTTACATGTCACTGAGGAAGACATAGCAGAAATAATTCCATGGCTAATGGACCCGGAAACCTTCTTGGCCAACAGTTTGATTATCAAGCATCGATTGATGGTCACCATACACCATCGATCGATACACATCAGGCATACTGAGGATACTGTGAAGCTTACGAAGAGTACGATGCAGATTACAGAGAGGAAGAGATGATTGAGTATCGCGGCCAAGCACCGGAAGACGCTGGCTGGGTAATGAACGCGAAAGTGGATAATCGAGCATCGATCGACGGCATATCCTGGCCATCGAACAACACCAGACGCAAACCATAACAAGAACTTAGAGCAGAAGATACAAATGTTGGTTATCTTAGACCGAATGAGTTTGAAATTTTCAGAGACCCAGAAGGACCTGAACATGCTCTTTATGGGAGAATCCTACATATATCTAAGGAGGATGTAGAAGATTTCCTTGTTATGGCAAATGGATCAGGAAATTTATTTGGACTACGGCAGCAACCATCGATCGACGCACAGCCTACAACGTCAATCGACATTGAGGAGCAGAAGAACAAGCCGATCCATAATGTCTATGCACTTCCAAAAATCCTAGATCGATCGACGACATACAGTTTGCTTTGATCAACACCACCTTTCCAAGGGTACACCAATTTTGTACTTCTAATTCCTATGGTTCAGAAAGTCCATGATCGATCGGTTGGATCAACCCACTATCGATGGACGGTCGTTTAAAGCATGGAAAGAAAGCTTATGATGCTGATGGCAAAAGAATTTTCCATTGGGAAAAGAAAGAAGAGTATGGCATCTACAAATATGAGAATGGTAATGCACGAGCTATCGACGGAAGAGTAGTGAATGTGCAAGAAGAAGACATCAGAGTAGACCTACAGAGAGCTACTATGTTTGAGCAGAGCTACTTATGTTTACCAGAACATGCAGAAAATATCGCTATGTCTATGAAGAAACAAAAGACATACAACAGAGCAGAGATTGATGATATTGTGCATGAGCTACAAATCTCAAGAGATGTGACTGAATCATTTCTACAAGAGGCTTAATGATGTCTACTATCCTATAAACAAGTGCCTCACTGGTTTGACTACACGCATGGATGAGATCAAGAAAGATTTGGACATGGTTCAAAGACAACATGCGATTGGAGCATACTGAATGACATCAATCGAAGGCAGCATAAGGCCATCGATCGATATTGAGATAGACAGACAGAAAACCGCAGCAGAAAAATAATTTGAAGACAGGTTCGGTGAGATTTCTTTTTCTCAGAGCATGATGAAGGAAGATCTTTCTCCGAAATTGGAGGATATATCAGAGACTACAGCTGCCAGAATTATAATGCCAAAGCGAAGTATTGAGAATTTACAAAGGAGAGTGCCTTCAGTGGAAGTTGCTAGGGAGACTATAAAGAATGAGAAAGCCATAGGAGATGAAGCAACGAGAAGCTTCACTGGTACATGGTTTCAGAAGAGCAAAGCCTCCACACTAGTCATAAAGTTCAATACGTCGAGCTTAAGACTATAACCAAGCGCTGAGTGAGAGACAACCCACTGTTTAGTAAGTTTTTATTTAACTTTTACTTATCCTACTATTTATTTCGAGTTTTCCTTTATTTTAGCAGACTGTTTGAGTCCACCATCGATGGACAATGGATCGTGACCATCGATCGACCACGGCCGCCTACCACCGATAGACACTCTCTTACAGAGAGAGGTATCAAGTTTTCTAGTTACACTGTTTACTTATGATTTAATTTTTCCTAAACCAATCCAGAACGGATTACACTAGGGACAATGTAATTTAAGTATGGTGGAGGTTTGCTAATTCTATTTGTTTGTTTTTGAGTTTTATTTCTATACCTATATAAAGCTTTTCAAAAAAAAAATTATTGAGTCAAGAAGGGAACTATGATCAATATTTATTATTGGCTAACCACACTTTAGCACCATTCTTAGAAGGTTGTTGTAGAGATTACTAGAGATACCCAAGTGGATCATCCTACCGCTATATCACACTTGCTTAGAAATTTTGAAGAAACCGAAGCTAATTTTCAACACTAATCCTAACATTATTAGCTTGTTTTGGGGCTTGGTATACACTGGATCGGATTCTTTATGCAAGTCTGTAGGTACAAGTCACCTCTAGTTCCCTACATTTCCGATGACCCCATTATTCAATTCAGAGGAACGATCACACATTGTTGGAGGGGTAGGTACATTACCGATGACCCCACTATTCGCCTACAACTTTGCTCAAAAGCAAAAAAAAATATAAGAAGAAAATTGAAAAGAAGATGGCATAATTTTTCTGTTAAACAACATTGATCATTGGATTTGAGATCTAAAAAAAACTAAGAGAAAAGAGAAAAGAGGGAAGAAAGGGATCAGAGAAGACTTTGTTCCTAGTTACTCAGATACTTGCAGGGATAAGAGTCAATGTGTCATTTGATCGATACTTTCAGGGTAAAGCCTGCACTTTTATTTTATGCAAAGAAATGAAATCAGTAGAGGGGTGAGTCAAGCTATTATTTGCTAAGTTGTTGGTAGAGTGGATTTGGTTGCTATACTAGGATATGTTATATAAATTTTCTCTGTGATTGACTTGATAGGATGTGGTTGCAAAAAGTAGGGTGATAGTTATACTTAGACATTATGTGAGTCTCATCTTTTCAAAACCTATTTCAAAGGCTTTGTTTGCTTGAGGACAAGCAAAATGTTAAGTCTAAGGGAGTTGATATAACCTATTTATTACCAGTCTTAGGCCATGTTATAGGTTGTATTTAGCGTATATTATGTGTGTCTAGACTATCTTTTAGAATCTTTATAGGTCCATGTACGTTTTGGAAATATATGGAGATACTTGGAGCTTTTGGAGCATTTAGAAAATAATAATATGTAGTTGATCGTTTACAGAGTCGAAGTACATTACAGTCGTGGATCGACGACACAACCTTGGCGACGACCGATGCTACAAGACCAAGGTCGATCGATGTTGCACACTTGTAATCGATTGGTGGCCAAAACAGAGACAGCCGATTTCAAGCCCAAGTTAAAGACAAATGACGAAGATGGCCTGGAGGAGTTTTGACCTAAATTTTAGAGTTTTATATTTATGCTTTATGTATACAGAGAGGGGGTGCAGAGTTGGGTGCACAAGTATGTGGAAAGTATTATAGTGTTAGGTTTTTTAGGGGAGAAGATTCATAACTCCTTAGGGAGATTTGTATTGGAACCCCAATATTTTATCTATGCATTATATTGAGGCTATTTTTCTTTCTTTGATTATGTTTGAGTAGTTCTCAACTAGATTTAGTGTTGAATGATACTAATCATGGATTAGCCCAAAAGTAGGATTGTTAGGTTGAGTTAATATCCATCAATTGAGTTGTGCTTCATGCTTGCATTCTAGAGAGCTAACTAAGATCTTGAAAGTAGGACATGGACGACTACGAGAGTAGGTTCTGTGCAAGGATAGACTTCATTGAACTAGGTTGTTAGTCGCATGCGAGAGCTGGTTTAATTACCTTGGTGGACTTATCAAATCTCGTTTACACTTGCTTCTGATTTCACCGTCGATCGAGGCCTTAGCCATCGATCGATGGTCTTTCATTTTGCTCGCATACAAGAGTTGGAGTTAAAAGGGTCAGAATATTTACATTTTTGTGCTTCATATTCCCTATAATCCATTAAGCTTGAAACCATAGATTTAGCATATTTACATTTGCATCTATTTAGTTTAATAACATATTTACATTATTATCATATTTCCATATTGCATCTATACCTCTTGATAATAAATATTTCCTTAATTGATTGTTTATTAATAATATATATATCTACCTAGCTTATTCTTTAGGAATAAGAAATTATGTGCCATTGCTCTCGGTGGATTCGATCCCTATGTACTACACCTGATCTCTCTTTGTGTGTTAAGATTAAGGTTAATTTGATTGTTATTTGTGTGTTAAGATTAGGGTTAATTTGATAGTTAATTGTTTAGGATATTCGTACCCTTTTAGAACAATAAACAAATCCATGTTAGCGGCAATCATAGGCATAGACAACATACATGGTCTATTCACAAGAGAACAAGTGAAAGAATTTAAGGGCACGTTGCAATTATTATATATGTGAGCAAATAATATTCTATTTACTATAACGCGTATCTCTATTTTGTTTCCAACAAAGTCGCTCCATTCTTTATGCTTTGTAGCTTCTTCATAGGACCTTGGGATATACTCCTGATCTAGTTCACAAACGATCAATTGATGTTCTTGTGGATATTGAGCCAAGGAACATACTGCTTGAATAGGATGAGCAACCACTAGAGTGTTGAAGCAGACTCTGGTGTTAATCCAATTTGAAGGATCTTTCTTCAGTCTTGTACTTCTTCTCAAAGGCTGAACCTCTTCTGATTTTTTTTTCATCTAATTCTACCTCATCAGGTTGAGAGACTAATTCTTGTTTCCTTTCATCGTGATCATGAGATTCTGTACCATTATCTGATTCATGATGATTGCCCCCTTCAGGATCAGTATGAATGTCTTCCACAGCTTCATTAACCCCATCTTCATCAACTACAACTTCTGGACCAGCTGCTGCTTTAGATGGACACTCCCTTGTTTCCTGATTCTCGTGAGGCATGCTAATACCAAGGTTCTCCAATATCATCTTGAGACTGGTGACTTTTTCTGATGATTGAGATAGATCTTTCTAGTCATCCCAAGTCTTCTCCTCATAGTATCTCTTAGTCTCCATAAATTTCACATCTCTTGAGACTAAAATCCTCGTTGTCACTGGATCATAACAATTATACACCTTTTGTGTTGAAGAATAGCCAATGAACATAGCCTTTGAACTTTTGGCATCAAACTTGCTCCCCTTTTTCCCTGGTATCAATACAAAGCAGAGGTAGCCAAAGACACACAAATGATCCAATGATAGCTTGTTGTTGTTTAGTACCTCAAATGGAGACAGGTCAAGGAGTATCTTTGTAGGAATCCTGCTGATAAAATAACAAGCAGCCATCACAACATAACTCCAAAATCTCTTTGGGACATTAGTATGGAACATCATTGACCTTTCTACCTCCATAAGATTACTATTCTTCCTCTCAGCTACTTCATTTTGTTGAGGAATATAAGAAAATCTTGTATGGTGTATGATCCCATGTTGAGCAAGATATTGCTTGAATGCTTGACATGTGTACTCTCCACCATTATCTGACCTAAGGTTTTTGAGTTTGGCATTGAAATGGTTGGCGACATGGGTGTGGAAATTCTTTAAAGCTTCAAGCACTCTCTCCTTAGACTGAATCAGTGTCACCTAAGTGTACTTAGACTTCTCATCAATGAAAGTCACTAAATATTTTTGATTCTCTCTGGACAGGCATGAAGCAGTCCACACATCAGAATGAACAAGGTCAAAACACTTCTCATAGAATTTGTTGGACCTTGGAAAGACTATCCTACAATGCTTCCCCAAGATACATGCTTCACACCCATCATTTTCAAACACCACACCAGGAAGCATCAATTTTAGAGCTCTAGCATGAAGATGTCCCAATCTAGTGTTCCATGTATTGCCATCAACCCTAGTAGATGTATTGACCATGCATATATAAGGAGATGATTCTGTCCTTTGGAGATGATAAAGATCATCATGGTTGTGTCCTCTTCTAATCACCTGCCCTTTCTTTAGATCTTGAAACTCAACATCATCATGTCTGAAGACAACTTGACAACTCAAATCAAATGTGGCCTTCCTACTGATAAGAAGTTAAATGTAAACTAAGGCATAAATAAGGCAGATGATTCACTATTAAATAGCTTAACTTTCCATATCCCTTCTATCTTAACCTTATCTCCATGTGCTATAATAACATTCCCTGAGATAGGCTTGACATCACTAATCAAATTCCTATCACTACTCATATGGTGACTAGCTCATGAATCTATAATGATGGGTTTAGAGTCAAGAAAATGTGTACCACCCTTCTTAAATGAGATAATGGCCTTGGCAGCCTTGATGAATTCATTCAAGTCACTCATGGTCACTAGACCATCAATGCTTGTCGTCCCATCCTTACTTTTCCATGTTCCTCCTTCATTTGAATCACTGATGAAAGCTGAATACATGGTTTTCCCTTTAATCGTTTGATGCTCAATCTTCTTGAGCAAACTTCTGGCCAATTTAATATCCATCACTTTTGGCTTCAGGTTCTTTCTTATGTTGTTACTTAGCTTTCTTATACTCTGGAAACTACACCACTCTTCCTTTATTACTTGGAATGTTCTTTGTTGGGTGAGCAAGCTTCTTTTCCTTCTCAAAGAGCGTGTGAGTGACTTGTTCTTCCTAGATAAGAGCACACACATCCTCTACACTAGGAAACTTATCTTCTCTCAAAACATGCTTGATAAGCTGATTAAATGAAAGCCTTAGAGCCAGTAGCGGACTAAAGACCATATCTTGTTCTTGTCTTTCTCCAAAGACTTTAGGATCCCTAGAGCTTGGTCTAAGCATGTTAAGCTCTAACCATAAGCTCCTAAATTTCCCAATATGTTGGTTGAACTCGCCTCCATCTTTTTTCAGGTTGTTGATAGCTTGTTTGACTTCAAACACCCTGCTTAGATTAGATATGTTACCATACACGTTCTGAAGTGTATCCCACAATTCTTTGGAAGTTTCACAGTATGAGTAAGCTTCCAGGATATATGAAGGCTGTTTTGAATGATGGATAACACCATAAGATCCTCATGATCCCATTTTCCATCATCAGCCAACACCACTTCTTTACCATCCTCTCCTAGGCTGGTTTTGTTTGAAGGTTTGTCATCACACACATGTGAACAGAGACCTCTTCCTCCAAGAGCAGTCTTGAAAAGTCTAGACCACAAGAGATAGTTAACTCCCTTGAGAGTAACTGGAATCACGTCCATTTCAAATTTTCAATCATGAAAAGCTCAAGAACAACTATTATCCAGTGGGTAAAAGAGTGTTTCTAGGAGATTTTTTTTAAAATAGACTGAAACGAAACTGATTTGCGGAAGTAATGTTAGAGAATGATGAGAATGAGTTATTAAGAGCTTATTTGCTCTGATACCATGTGAGAACAGAGTGATTTAGTGTTTGGTTTGTTGAGAGAAATGAAGAACATCAAGAACATGAGAGAGAGAGAGAGAGAGAGAGAGAGAGAGGAAATCTATTTCCATCCTTTGTTTGGTTCTGAATACAATTCTGAATACAAGTTTGTTTAAAGGGAGACAAATCCCCAAGATACTAATAAACAAAGAACTCTAGGAAATGAATAAAAAAAATCTGCTTGTGGCAGAATAGCTTGGACAGACTTGGAGAAAGTGACAGCTCTCTAATATCTTTCTTACTTAAGCCAACATGTGACTTCCCTTTGTCTTCTTATTCCAACAGCTCCTTTGACCAATTTAAATTATTCCAGCCTCTTGCATACTCATACAAAAAAATCACTTCCCCCTTGCTTGCCTTGTAAGATAAGTTAGGTTATGATATGAGTTATAGTACGAACAAACCACTTTCTCTGCTCGGATGATCTTCTTGTCTCTTCAGCCCTTCCTATTTCTTCTTCATGTAAACAGATATTAGGTGTCGATCGATGCCTCATTTTTTCACGTTCTTTGGACGTTACTACACTCACTGTTCCCTTAGGTGGAATTGTGAATTCTACTGAAAAAACTTCTCGATATTCTGGAATTGTAGAACTGTCGATCAATGCTTCTGGTTGGGTGTTGATCAACGCTTCTCCATCATCTTCGTACTCTACGCCAAAATCCAAATAACAAACTGCCACAAACCCTGGATTATCTCCTATCTCAATATAAGACGTTTTTCCCTTGACCACTTGGACATGTTCATAGAATCAATCTCACTGAAAGTGACAGATATAGCATGTTTGACTTCATGTCGCAAATAGCTCCTACAGTACCCATGAAGGCTCTCCCAAGTAATATATAAGAATTTCACTCTATATGAATATCCATATCATGAAAGTCTACTAGAAATAGGGCATTGCAGATTTGTACGTGAAGGTTTATGAAATTTCCTCCTGAATTTACCTTGGAGCAATCCACAAAAGTGAATGTATCGTTAGAAGGTTCTATCTTTAGACTTAGCTACTCAGCCATATACCTTGGCATAATGCTGATTGAAGATCCCGTGAAGCTGAGGGCATTAGGGTAGTTGTGACCTCCAATCATGCAAGGAACCACAAACTTCGCAGGATCACTCTTCATCTTCTTTAATGTAATCATGTTCTTCGGTTTCTCTCTAGTATGACAGAAAAACACTCAATGTCCTTGTCTTTCGCTTTTCTCTCTCTTAAGAACATCCATAACCGGTGGGACCAATACACTTCATCGAATGGCATGATCTTAGGAATCCTCATCATCGTTTTGGGGAAATTATCCAGCTCATTCTCATTAGCTCTCTTTTTATATGCTTAGTAACCTTGTTGTTCTTTCTCTTAGAAACTTGTTCTTCTATATCATGGTCAATGATCATAGGCGCTTGTGCCTCTTCATGCTCCTGGTTAGTGTCCCATGTAGGTTTTTTTTTTATGTCTTTGATGAGTGTGTTGAAGCATTCAGACGTTCTACATCAATACTTGGCAATTTCACTTGGTAGGTAATCGGTGGGTGTCGATAGAAAAACATGTGTGGGTATCAATCGATGCTTCCTGTTTCACATGATCCTACAGACTCAGCATGGGGTGTTCATAGGTGTTCAGTCTGATGTTGATCATCGTTATGTCTTGGATGTCTAACGATAGTCAATATTGGATGTTGATAGATACCAGTGAGAACCGCCGAAGGACATAGAACTTTCGACTTGAAAGTTTCCTTCTTGGATTTTCTCCTCCTTTCACCACTTTCGAAAAATCACCATCCATCAGGGCATTCACGTTGTGTCTCTGCCCAGCATCTCATTTTCCTTTAATCAGTGCTTCCAGCCTTCTCATAGCTTCACTGGTTTGAACCACTTGAGTCTCTAACTTCTTCACTTAGCTGTTGAGAGCTTCGAACTTGTCATTCAAGTTGGTGTATACATCATTTATCTTCCCATTGAAATCCACTGTCAACTTCTAATGACCCTCAAGAACCTGATCAATCATATTCTCTATCTTGCTTTTTGAGTTGCCGGAGGAAGATTCCGGTAAAAAGAAGCTCCATAGTTTAGGTTGTTGTTGCATAAGATCTTTGGTGCTGTGAACTCTGGTTGTAATTACCCCTACGACCAGTATCATATGAGTTCTTGTTTCCACTCTGATTCTCGTACTTCTAAAAACCAGTACCGGTAATGTAGTTCACATCCTCTTCATCGCCCTTGTCATTGGCGGTATCAACATCTTCTAAATCCTCTGGGAAACTCACATGCTTCTTGAGAAGCTTGTGAACACTATCCAGTTTGACCTTAACTTCATTCATCTGCTCCTTGCCAAGGATAGCAGCCGATATCTTCCTCTCCAAATCAGTGTTCTTGGTGTCATTGCTAGATGCCAAGCCCCAATAATTCTCACAACCTCATATGGACTCCTACTGGTGAAATTCCCATCACTAGCAGTGTCTAGAGCCATCTGGTAAACAACATCGATGCCTCTAAATAAGATACTAAGCTGCTCTACCTCGTTGAATCTATCGTGTGGACACCTCTATGATATGAGTTGAATCAAATCCAGGATCTCTTGAATGATTTTGCATACTCCTGTGTGTATGTGGCAATTATGTTCCTCAAGTCTTCAGATTGCGTATCATCAAGGAAATTACGTAGGAATACGTTCTTGATGTCATCCCAAGATGTAAGAGATCCTTGTGGTAACTGCTCAAGCCAATATGAAGCATCTCTAGGAAGTGAGTACTTGAAAAGCTTACATAGAAGATAGTCGTCAAGGACTCCATTGGCTTTGATAGCAGAAACTAGTTCCTAGAACCTGTCAAGATGGTCCATCCGATGCTCATGTGGGTGACCATGATAAGGTGTTTGTCCCACGAGTGTAAAGTATGCAGGCTTCAACTCGAAATCATTCAAATGGAAAGTAGGTGGATGAATAGCAGATATGTTGGCGTAGTATTGATCTGGATGGCTATAGTCAGCCAAAGTTCTGGTGCGAACAGCCTCAGCTAGAGGTTGATAAGGCCTAATATTTATCACTTTTAGACCATATTATAGGCCCTATTTGGAGTATGTTATGTGTGTCTAGGATATCTTTAGAGTATTTTCAGGTCCATGTGCATTTTGGAGAATTGTATAGATTATAAGGCTTTCTAGAGCTCGAGAGAGAGAGAGGAACCCTGTAGCTGGTCCAAATCAGCTAAGTACGATTCGAGACAGAGTAGAGCATCGATCGACGACGCACCCTTCCTGTTGATCGATGGTCAACACGCAGAATCCCAATTCACAGAATACCCGACTTGAAAGCCCAAGTCACAAAAATTACAAGATTGCTCATGGATGAGTTTTACCTAGTTTATAATATCTTTGGTAGTGTTTTATGAAAAGGAAGCTCTTTTACAAGTTTAGAGATTTTCATCGCAACATAGTAGTTTTTAGGAAGAAGATCAAGACTTATCCCTATTATTATATGTATTATTTTATGGTTATGATTATGTTCTGCTTAGGTATTTCTGAGTATATCGCTTATTAGATTTATGGTTTATTAATGGATTTAAGGAATTAGCCCAACAATAAACCTGCTAGGGTAATTATTAGATATATCATCAGGATTATACTTATTGCTTGTAATCTTGATTAGCTATATATAACCCTGATATTAGGATAATTGATACTGCGAGAGTAAGACTATTACCTAAATTAATCATGTTGAGCTTAAGTTGCTAGGGGTAATCGAGAGATTAGTCAGGTAATTCTAAGTGAACTAATCAAATCTGATGATCAGGGGACTTTAATCGCTGAACCAG
Organism: Moricandia moricandioides; assembly: GCA_905132885.1. Classification (NCBI taxonomy): domain Eukaryota; kingdom Viridiplantae; phylum Streptophyta; class Magnoliopsida; order Brassicales; family Brassicaceae; genus Moricandia; species Moricandia moricandioides. The sequence goes on along the minus strand of CAJHQQ010000332.1, from coordinate 92,683 downwards.
AAGAAGCTGTAGTAGCTGAAGCCCATGCTGCACGACCCAAAACATTAGATGACTACAAGTGTCCAAATCAATTTTATGCCAACAGATCTGCTATTCGTCAGCCATCTTTACAGAAGAACGATTTTGAGCTGAATCCAACCTATTTCATACTTGTGGCACTGACACCATTCCATGGGCATTCTCATGAGCACCCTATGGATCATTTGGAGCGATTTGAGGATCTTGTGTATGCCATTAAAGCTAATGGAGTCTCTGAGGACTACCTTCTATGCAAGCTCTTCAAGTATTCGCTTGCTAGAGATGCTTTAGCTCAAGAAGCTACCACCAAGATCTCTTACATCCTGGACAGATATCAAAAACGCCTTCCTGCATAATTTCTTTGATGATGCCAGATCTGAAGATTTGAGGAGCAGAATTGCTACATTCACACATGAGCATGCAGAGTCTTTCAGAAACACCTAGATCAAATTCAAACCCTATCAAAGAGATTGTCCACACCATGGATTCAATGAAGTGCAACTTCTCAGGACTTTCTTCAGAGGTATTGAGTTGTAATATCATATGGATTTAGACATAACAATGAAGGAAATTTCAGAAGAATTTGACAGCTAGCAAAAGCACCAAGAACAATGACCATGAGAAGAGGAAATCAGTCCCTACACTAACCAAGGATCATATGGAAGAAGTAAAAGCCAAGTTGGATAGTGTTCAGAAATTTATGAAGAAGCAAGTTAGCTTTGCAGAAGGTTTAGAAGCTATAGGATCTGGCAATGAGATATAGGAACCAGAGCAATAGAAAATTTTATGGCAATGGTCAGAGGAGTGGCTACAACCAAGGATCACAGGAGCAGCGACCCTACGGAAACAACATGACATATGGAGCCTCCTACTATCAAAAAAACACCATCAAATACTCATGAAAACAAGATTGAAGCAATGACTGATAAGGTTCTGGAGGGACAATAGAAGATGACAATGAATTTAATGGAAAATTGATGTTGTGTCAATCTCAATACTAAATTTGAAGCCCTCTACACCCATGTGAAGAAGTGAGAGAATGAAGTGGTTCAAACTAGTGAAGCTGTGAGGAGACAAGAAGATTTAATCAAGGAAAAGATTGAGTATGGACGGAAGCACCACGTCAATGGCATCATAGATGATGAGTTGTGGCAAGTTGTGGAAGAAATTAGGCACCAAGAGGAAGAAATTTTTGAGAATCCACTGCCCTATTCAAATGATCATCGATCGATAACAACTGACCATCGACCAACGGTATCTGAAAAATCCGAGTGCAAAAAGATGGACATCATCGACATCAATACCCTACCATCGATAGATGGCCGATTGAAACAGAAGTATGTCGGTTGCCAAGCATAGAACTGAGTCTTTTATATATCTATAAGAACTCGAATCCCACCCTACCCAAACCCAAACAGACAGATGAACCAGTCCCTATGGTCAAAGAGGAAGCTCTGGAAAGATATTCTAGAAGAAAGAAGGAGGTCCCTAAGTATCTTATAAGGGAAACTAATGACAAAGAGATGGACAACTTTACTAAGCGAGTCCTTAGAATCCCTTTAGAAACCCCATTTGAGGAAGCTTATTACACTCACAGATTGTGGATGTTCTTCAGAGAAATCAAGGAGACTGATGAGGACATTAAGAGAATGTTTAATAATCTGAGGGAGAAGATAAAATAAATGGTTAAGTTGAAGAAGAGAAGCGAGCCTAGGAAGTTTGTGGTTCCCTTCAATATCAAGAGACATAACTACCCTCATGCACTCTGCGACACCGGTTCTTCAGTAAGAATTATAACAAGGACCATGGCAGAGGGGTTAAGCTTAAAGGTGGAGCCTTCTAGTGATTCATTCACTTTGTTGATTGCTCTCAGGTGAATTCAGGAGGCATAGCCAAAGACCTTCAAGTGCAAATCGGCAACACTCTAATTCCTGTAGACTTTCATGTTTTGGACGTCCAAGTGGAGAAGCATTCATACTTGCTACTTGGAAGAGCTTTCATGGCCACGGTAGGAGCAGTATGCGGAATGAAGACAAAAAAAGTTGTATCGCTCTGTTATTGATCAAAATCATTACTATGAACCTGTTCAAACTAGAACCAATTGCTCTCATTGATTTGGTTCATGAACAAGAACTTGTGGCCACATGTTTCTGCGACTTCGAGTGAGTGGAAGGTTCGGATGATGGAGTACCGATCGACACCCAGGCCAACGCATCAATCGCTGTTGCTCACCAACAATCAATCGACACCCACCCTTTGACATCGATTAAAGATAACCCCGACCTTGGGCATGATACAGCTAACTCATATTACAAAGAATCTTATCTTCAAGAAGAAGCAACCGAGTACCATGTTCTTGCACTTTAGGAGGCTGGAAATTTTGAGAGGATCCGATGAAACCTTGATCGGCCATCGATCCATGGTGGTCCCTTACCATCGATCAATCATATTCACGCATAATACAATTCAAATTATGGTTATCTCAGACAAGATGAGTTCGGAATCATGAGGGATCTAGAAGGATATGCACGAGCCATGGATGGATTAATTCTCAACATCTCTAAGGAAGATGTAGCAGATATATGTGGGAACCAAAATTTACACTGTCGATTTCCGTAAAATAAGGAAGTTCAGGAAACCTTCATTTTCCCAGAGGATTTATATTATCTGCGTAAACACACGAATACGAAAAAGACAAAGCCAACAGAATATCGATGATAAGTTGCACATATGCGTTTTATTGATTAACGGGAACAGAGCTTACAAGATTTCACCGAAAACAAAATGAATAGAAAACTGTTAACGAAGATAATCGTAGTATGACCTTGCTAGTCTAGCCACCTAAGTTCGAAATATTTCTAAGCTAACAAGAATTCTGGAAGTCTCAATCTTTGGATCCATGCCCTTCTTGCTTTAGTTTCCCTTATATATGCCTTCTAGATCGGTCATCTTTTTATTTTCTGCCCCCTAGGTTGAGTTTATTGCTTTGTGGAAATATTCCATTTTTCCAATCTTCGTGTTTATCTGCTAAAACTTGACATTTATCTCTCCCTGCGAATGATGGATAGACCGTCATAGTGACCTTGGGCTCAATTTCGTCCAAAATCATAAGTGGGCTCTTAGCCACGTTTTAGGCCGTTTTGGGCCATTTCTTAACTTTGGGCGTTTTTATGATTTCTCCTAGAGAAAACTTTTGGTATGATCTTAGTTTCACAAGTAATTCAAATGACTCGTATAGTTTATGCAATTTTGGTGTTAAGTCAACCGTTACCGTTTTGTACGAACAGTTTGTATTCATAACGAGAAAACATGTCTCTATGGTTTTAATCGTAAAGTTCCAACGGTAACTCCAATCGAGATGACACAAATGTGATTGAGGTTCAAAGAGGCACTGGCTGGACTGGACTGATCCAGATTGACTGATCTTACTCACAAGTTGACGAGCTGGACTGGTCGATCCAGCTCGCCTGATGGCGAGTTGGACTGGTCGATCCAACTCGCTCGATGGCGATTTGGATGTGGTTCATCTATTTATGTGTGATCCAACTCATAGCGTCATCTATTTCTGATGGGTTCGACGTCTCAAAGAGAGAATGGAAATAGTTGGTAGCAATGGAAACCAGTCTCTCCTCATCATCCACATTATTCCCTAAGTTAGCAGTCAATTCTAGTGATTTCATTTCTTGCTTGCCACTGCTTTGTTAGATTGTAGAAAAACTTCAAATATATATCTTCTTCTCTTAATCATAAGATTCGACTTTTTGTTTCCAGAACATTTCATCCGTCTTAAGAGTATCAGAGAGTTCTTTTAAGACCGCTGATAGCTCCTCTATTGTAACATCATCATCTAAATACATAGACTCAACTTTTTCTTTTAACTCCTCCACTTTTTTTTCAGAGTTTATTTTATTTTGTCTTCGCCATTGACTCAAAACTTTCCAACAGCTCGCGATGTGAACCATGATATTGACATCATTCAGCAATTCTAGCGAGTTCCATTCAACATGGATTACTTGCCTAATTTCATAACTATCTAACTATCCTTTTCATATTTAAACTTTTTCTTTATTTTTAAATGGTTTCGAGAGGAAATTTACAAAGTTGAAAGTTAGGGTAACTTTAAATAAGAAAAATATAGTAGTTTTATGCCTTCCAAAACCACAGTCCACACAGACACATGTGCATATGCTCACGATCAGATATAAAGTTCTAACAACTTGATGAAACGCATTTGATGTAACCCAATTTATATTTATCACCAAAATGCATCATCTTGATTCAAGGCTCATCACCATATTAAATCAATATTGTTTTACTCGACAGAAAAATATATACATCATATCAAACTTTACATAAACAATATATATATATATATATTATTTTTTGCTATCTAACTATAAATAAGAAATATAATGATTTTTTGACATCAAAGAAAAAAAATAAATATAAGATTGATCAAAAAGCCAAAGTTTTAACTTTAAGATTAGACAGAAAACGGACACATTATCAAAAAAATCTATATTTTGTAAGCACCAAAATACTAGAAAGTAATCCCGGTTATTTACATAACACTTGAAAAGTCCTTAGTTTGATCAGTTGATTAAGAGGGAGGGGAATATGCCGAGTGACTGATACCATTATTTTTACTATTTGATATATAAATAAATATCAAAATGAGTATTCATGGCATATTTCTTTTTGGATAAATCTGTAATTTCCATATTTCAGTTATTTACTTATATTTGCATATCGACTTTGTCAAAGACCCTAAAGGTTGCTGTCGTACCCTTTTTCTTATAAATTTGAAATCGTGCAATATAGTAAAGTGCTTATCACATCAGTTGAGACTTGAGAGATCAAAACACGTTTACAAATATTGAACAATTCATACGGATCTTCATAGCGTATACAGAGTAATAAAATAACCAAAGTCATTTCCTAAGAAACTAGATAACCAAAGTTTGTATGTATCGTTTATTCTTTAATTTATAACATTTTGAAGTGAAGTCGAATTTGGTGACATTTCAAGTTAGGCCCCCTTCTTTTCATGTCCTCTCAGTTTAAAAGGGGCCTTCTACAAATCATGAAAATTATCGACTAAGTGTTTGATTTACAACATTATAGTAGTTTTCAGTATTCTATATAATAGTTTAATAAAGATCACTACACAATCCACCGTTTTCATTTTTAGCAAATAAACAAGAAAATAGTTGTGTAGTGCACTCTGACTAGAAGTATGTCTTCTTGTGAACTCATCACCAAATGAATTAAAAATATTCAAAAAGTGCATACATATTTTTAAACTATTTAGGAAGATTACCGTTTTCAAATTCGTTACGGAAATTAAATATTTTTATATATGGACTTCATATATGTAAGTACACACACATTTTTTTTCCCTCTCAAATTAAAGAACATTGTAATACTTGTGTTGTATTCATATGAACATATATAATGACTAACTTGTTAAGAAATTATTTTATTAACTTCCATTAGATTTTTGCATTAATTTATGTTAACGAAATTTTTCTATAATATTTTTTTTTAAGTGATCAAACACCAGTGTATATACCCTCTGTTGGGTTCAACTATACCATTGTAGTGCAAACAACCTATGACAAAAGACTATTACGTAAATTGGTTTATAACGATATTGTAATTTTTAGAATAAAACTGGGTTCATATTTTGCGAAACTAAATTTTCCATCTAGTTACAAGAGAAATCATCAACATGGAACAATAATTTTATTACCATATTACTGCATTTCCAGCGGAGAGTTCTCATACAATACCAATTTGTAAAAAAATAAAAAGAGTTTGTATTAAGAATTTTGAAAACACAATAAGACTAATAAAGCATGTTATTTTGAAAATTTTAATTTTTTTAATATTAAAATTTAATTATATAATTTAAATACGTTAAAATATAATATAATATTGTTAAAAAACTTGTTTTAAGAACTCGTATCAAATGCATATTGATAAAGAATTGGCTAATTCCTACCAATAAAAGTCAATGGCCCAGTCAATACACAAACATTTTACAATCTGATTTTAACATAAATTAGCTTAATTTTCGTTAGTCAATATTACGGAAGATGAGTTGTCCTTAATAGATTAATTACATCTGGTTTTTATTAACCTACATGTGATGGACAGTTTATTTTTCAAAATGTTTGACTAATAATAAGTCAATGTATGTTAAAGTCCATGTTTAAAATTACATTAGGCGTGAGTCGGACGGTCAATTCAAGTCTAGTGAGTTAAAAATAAAGCAGATATTAGTTGGAGAATAATTTTATTTTTTTATTTTTTTATTTTTTTAAAATATATTATATACTAGATGTTTTCCTGCACCTTGTGCAGCAAAAATAATTTTAAATTACATTTATAAATCAAATTCTATTAATATTATATATTTTATTATTTCCTACTAATATGTTAATACAAATTTGAATTTAGTTAAACATAAAATTAAGTTCAAATAAAAATTTAGATTTATTTTAAATTATATTTAAGATAAGATACATATAAACATCTAATCTTAAATAGGTTTTCAATGATTTTGTTTAATTACTATATATAAAATCAATTTTATAAGTTTTTCTTTTGAAAAAGAAATAAATTATTTTATAATTATCAAAAATAAAACTAAAACTTGTTTAAAAAATTTTGTAGATATCAAATGATGTTACGATTAATAGTCTATAATTTTATTAAAAAAATTGCATAACATTTTGAAAATCTTTTTTAGTGAAAATATTGTATGATTATAAAAATATACTTAAATAATATTTCAAAATTTGTAAAAATTTTACTTTTTACTTTTTTTTTTATTTTTTTATTAACATAAACAGACTTATAGAGACTCATATTTTATATTTTTATTCTTATATATTATGTAATATAATATTTAAATAGACTTATTTTGATGATGATGTATTAATTATTTCTATATTTTAATATATTTGCTAAAAATATAAATTTTCATTAAATTTAATTATTATGTCATATTTATCTATTAGTCATATCATTGTTGTGAATCTCGTATCCTAACTAGAGGTTACTCGCCAAGAACTAGACTAGAGAGAGATAGAGAGATCGACTAGGGTTTAGTCTAAGACTTTGTATTGCTTTGTATAGAATGTAATAGTTGTTATTGTTGTATTAATCATAAGCATAAAGGGTACATATATATATGAGTGTCTTGGCCGACATTCCCCATCACATACTCGATGTGGGACATGTAAATAAGGCCCAATAATCGGTTGGTCTAAGTCCTAAGTGGGCTGGCCCATCTAAGTAACATATGGGCCAAATGGTCAAACAAGATGATCCCACTTATGTGCATTCCCGAAACCGTCTGTTTCACAACACTCCCCCTGAATGCAATAACAGTATAGGGCTCGCAATGCGTTTGGTATACTGCCTCGTTAAAACCTCTCTATGGTAAACCCAAAACCCATTGTGGTAAAAAGGGAAGCCATAGACAGGAAAAAGAGTACAACCGCATTACTCCCCCTGAAGTGATCATCACTGAAGGCTCTTCAATGATCGCATACCAATCTGGAACATAAGCTTCTTGAGCGTGCAAGTCGGTAATGCTTTGGTGAAGAGGTCGACCGAATTCTCGCTGGATCGGACCTGGAGTACCTTCACCTCGCCTTCTTTCTGTAGATCATGGGTGAAGAAGAACTTGGGCAGGACATGCTTCGTCTTGTCTCCTTTAATGTAACCATCCTTGAGCTGGGCGATGCAAGCCGCATTGTCTTCATAGATGATGGTCGGTTCTTCTTTCTCGTCCGTGATCCCGCACGATGATCATATCTGATGTGTCATAAGTCTCAACCACACACACTCTCTGCTTGCTTCATGGATGGCCAAAATCTCCGAGTGATTGGAGGATGTTGCCGAGATGGTCTGCTTGACTGATCTCCATGAAATGGCCGTACCACCATAGGTGAAGACATAGCCGGTTTGAGACTTAGCCGTATGTGGGTCGGATTGAAAACCTGCATCAGCAAAACCAATCAAACTTTCTTTATTTTGGTTAGAGTAAAACAATCCCACATCCTTGGTTCCTTGCAGATATCTCAGGATGTGTTTGATCCCATTCCAGTGCCTTAGGGTCGGACGTGAGCTGAACCTGGACAAAAGACTTACAGCAAAACATATGTCAGGTCTAGTATGAGTTGTCAAATACATTAAGGCACCAATGGCACTAAGGTAAGGATACTCAGGACCGAGGACCTCTTCATCCTCTCCCTTAGGTCGGAACGGGTCAGTGTCTAGACCGAGGGATCTTACAACCATAGGACTGCTTAGTGGATGACACTTATCCATATTAAACCTTTTAAGAACCTTTTCGGTATAGGTCTTTTGGTGCACAAGGATTCCATCATTAAGATGTTCTATTTGCAGTCCCAGGCAAAACTTGGTCTTCCCCAAGTCTTTCATCTCAAATTCTCGTTTGAGGTAAGAAACTGCTGAGGCAATTTCATCGGCCGTTCCAAGTATGTTGAGATCATCGACATACACTGCTATGATCACATAGCCTCGGCTCGATTTCTTAATGAATATACACGGGCTTACTTGATCATTCTTGTAGCCCTCTTTCAGTAAGTATTCACTTAACCGATTGTACCACATCCGACCTGACTGCTTCAAGCCGTACAAAGCTTTGTTTAATTTAATGCAATGCTGTTCACGAGAACCTTTAGCATGCTTTGGTATTTCGATACCATCTGGTACTTTCATGTATATTTCATTATCCAGTGGACCATATAGATATGCGGTTACTACATCCATTAACCGTAAATCGAGATTTTCTCGTATGGCCAGACCAATCAGGAATCGGAATGTCGTTGCATCCACCACTGGAGAATAAGTCTCCTCATAATCGATTCCCGGTCTCTGTGAGAATCCTTGTGCAACGAGTCGGGCTTTATACCTCACGACTTCACCGTTTTCATTTCTTTTCCTCACAAAGACCCATTTGTAGCCCACTGGCTTTACAGCATCTGGTATTCGAAAAATAGGACCGAACACCCCTCTCTTCTTAAAAGAGTTTAACTCCACGTTGATTGCTTCTTTCCATTTAAGCCAATCCTTTCTTCTCATAAATTCGTGTATGGACGTGGGTTCTCGATCCTCATCATCATTCGTGATGATCTCAAGTGCTACTTGATATGCGAGTATATCATCCATGTTGACATGTTTTCTGTTCCATTGTTTACCAGACACGGTGTAATTAGTTGAGATCTCTTCATTGTCCGGAGGTTCAGTACCCTGAGCCTTGGCGTCCCAAGTCCCACTAGGTACCTCTGCACTCGTACAAATGCTCATGTCTGCGGATTCTGGTTCGTCCGGAATGAGTCCGGACGTTGGTTTCTCCATGTCCCGGAGCCGCGAGATGGATGGTTCGACCACATCGACCAGATCCTTGTGCCCCTCGCCCACGGTTTGTTTTGCACTTTTCTTAGTCACGCGGGGGGTCTTATCTTTGGAACCAATTGGTCTTCCACGCTTGAGGCGTGTCCTAGACTCAGTAGCCACTTGGTTATGTCCTTTCTGGACATCCAGTCTTATTGGTGCATTAGCAGCTGGAATGTAAGACTTAGTCATTCTGTTTGGGTCGGTAAAGGAATTAGACATTTTATTAGCTAGCTCTTGAAGATGTATAATCTTCTGAACCTCAAGATCGCATGCTTGAGTTCGAGGATCCTGCCATATGATGGATGTATTATTCCATGTGATTTCTTTCACCAGTCTGCTATTGTCTCCCCCTAATGTCGGATACTCAGATTCCCTAAAGTGGCAATCTACATACCTGTCTTTAAATAGATCACCCGTGGTTGGCTCAAGGTATTTTATGATCGAGGGAGATTCATATCCGACATATATTCCCATCCTCCTTTGAGCTCCCATCTTAGTTCTTTGTGGTGGAGCAATTGGATAGTAAACGGCACATCCAAATGTCTTTAGATGGGAGATGTCTGGCTCTCGACCCGTTAAGAGCTGGGATGGCGAATATCTATGCTCATGGGACGGTCTGATGCGTATCAACTCAGCAGCGTGTAAGACTGCGTGACCCCAAGCTGTGGTTGGTAAGTTACTTTTCATGAGTAGAGGTCTAGCAATCATTTGGATCCTTTTAATAAAAGATTCGGCTAGACCATTCTGTGTATGGACATGTGCCACGGAGTGTTCAACTGTCACCCCCATGGACATACAGTACTCATAAAAGGCTTGGGAAGTGAATTCACCAGCATTGTCAAGACGTATCGTCTTTAAAGGAAAGTCTGGAAAGTGTGCTCGCAACCTGATGAGTTGGGCAAGTAGTCTGGCTAAGGCCAAATTTCGTGTGGATAATAGGCACACGTGTGACCATCTTGTGGACGCATCAATGAGTACCATGAAGTACCTAAACGTTCCACTAGGTGGATTGATCGGTCCACAGATGTCACCTTGAATCCTTTCCAGAAACCGATCGTTTCCTTTGACACTTTGACTGGTGATGGTCGGACCTGAAGCTTTCCTTGCGCACATGAGGTGCAAGCATGGTTTTTAGGGATAACCCGTCTCCCCCTCAGGTCATGACCGATTGAGTTTGTAATGAGTCTACGCATCATCCCCGTTCCAGGGTGCCCAAGGCGGTCGTGCCACAAGTTGAAATTCTGTTTGATTTCTTTGCTTATAGTAGCATTGGCTTCGACCGCACTGATCTTGGCATAGTAAAGACCAGTGGCCATAGCTGGTATCGTTTCCAAGACCTTTTTCCGGTCATGGTCGAGTTCGAATATGTTCAAGAACTCTTTGGCTCCTTCTCTAGTTGTCTCAATGTGTAAGCCATTCTTGTGAATGTCTTTGAAGCTTAAAAGGCTTCTCATTGAATCAGGAGAGTATAATGCTTCATATATTTCTAGATGTATTCCGTTTGGCAACAAAACATAAGCTGGGCCGTGGCCCTTAATAAGTGACGATACCCCGGCTATTGTGTTGACATTGGCATCTTTCAACGTTAGATCAACGAAGTATGCCCTATCCTTCAGGATAGTGTGGCTTGATCCACTGTCAACCACAAGTGTTTCCATACTTCCTTTCATTCTAGACAATTAAAATATAATCTAAATCATGCATATATTATAAATGAAAGGAATAACAAGGTTTCATAGAATAAAACAACTTTAAAAAAAATCGAGCCTAAACACCAAAACATCACACGGTTTATTACTTCAACATGTCTGAAGTTTCATGATCCATAGGATCGTCTTTGCCTTGATCAGAATCGTGATCTTTAGGATCATATCTGTTGTCGTGATCATAGTCTCCCTCATCATCCTGATACATCATATGAGCCTCGACATTCTTGCCTTTTAAACTCTCTTGATAGAGACGAACCAGATGCTTAGGTGTACGGCAAGTCTTTGCCCAATGGTTATCCATTCCGCATCTGTGGCAAGGCGAGGACTTAGGATTCTGAATCCTTGAAGATATCCCAGAACTTTTCCTTTGCCGTGTCCATGAGTGGACCGGTCCGGACGATCATAAGGGGTTTGACGCCCTCTGTTTTGGCTACCACGTCCACGTCCTCGCGTTTGACCTCTGCGGTTGCGTTCTCGTCCACGTGAGAAACTGCGATCCTTTTGGTCGTAACGGACATGGTTTGCCTCTGTATCGTCCATAGGCTCGGCATTATGTGCCTCTGGGATCGGCTTAGTACCTGGGGGTCTAAGCTCACTGTTCTTCAAGAGCAGCTCATTGTTTTGTTCAGCAAGCAACAGACAGTGAATGAGTTCACTATAGGTCTTAAAACCTTTCTGTCTATACTGTTGCTTGGAGCAACATGTTGCTTGAGGACATTGTCTGGAATGTCTTTTCAAGGAGCTGCTTATCGGTAACAACCTCGCCACATAGCCTCAGTTGTGAGACTATTCGAAATAAGGCCGAGTTGTACTCGTTCACGGACTTGAAGTCCTGAATCCTAAGGTGTATCCACTCATAGGTCGCCGCCGGATGAACCAGGGTCCTTTGGTGGTCATATCTCATTTTGAATTCTTTCCATAGTTCGTATGGATCATTCACCGTGAGGTACTGAGCTTTCAAGCTCTCCTCTATATGATGTCGGATGTGCATCAGGGCTTTTGAGTTTTCTCTGCTACTGGCTTCGTTGTCTTCAACGATACAGTGCTCTAGGCCTTTGGCTCCGAGAGATATCTCAATGTCTAGTGCCGACTGGAGATAATTGTCTCCTTTGACACTGAGGGGTGCAAAGTCTAGATTCGTGGTGTTTGGCATCTGAAAATGAGTTTCAGATCGTTTAGGACTTTATCATACCACATATCTTGTCCACATAAAATCGTATTGAAAATCGTTTGAAAACCGATTGGACAAGCACACGGTCAGGTTGTACGTATTGGTACGCTCCATCGACCCATGTGGTTCGAGGTCTATCCGTTGATACGGATCATCGACCATCCGCGATCTAAACGTATATGGTACGCATCATCGATCGTTACGGATCGTGGTCTAGCCGTACCTGAGGGTAGGCATCATTGACCGGAATTGACCTTGGTCTATCCGCATGGTGCGGGTGATCGACCGTTCGTGGTCACGGTATGACCGCGGTTCGTGGTTCGTACGGATCACTGCGGGTTCGTACTGAGTGGTACGTGATCGGTCGTATCGCGTGGTACGTACCGTCTGTCATCCGCGTTCGTGGTCCGTTCGTACCGCATGGTATGTACCATCCACGGTTCATGCCTCAATCGCGGGTCGTGGTTCGTTTGGGTTTACCGCGGGTTCGTACCTTATGGTACGTGACTGGCCGTGCCTGTCTTTCATCCGCGTTCGTACCCATCCGTACTGTACGGTACGCCCCACTGATCGTTCGCGGTTCATGGTCTAGCATCCTCGACCATTAGGTCTAGCATCATTGACCAGGGGTCTAACATCATCGACCAATAGGTCTAGTATCATCGACCAAAGTATAAAACAAACTTTAACTAATCTAGGGGTTTTAGGTTTAGACCTAGAATTCCATTTTAGTAAGTTTCCTTTTTAGGTAAGTTTCCTTTTCTAGAAAGTTTCCATTTCTGGAAGTTTCCATTTTTTGGAAAGTTTGAGTTTTAGGTAAGTTTAGGTATTTTAAGTATATTTCCATTTTAGGAAAGTTTTCATTTCCGGGAACTTTCCATTTTTGGAAAGTTTCTACATTTGGTAAGTTCGGGTAATTTCAGGTAAGTTTCTATTTTAGGAAAGTTTCCTTTTCTGATTAGGTTTTCCTTTTATAATTAGGTTTTCCTTTTCAGAATAGGTTTCCTTATTTGGATTGGATTAGGTTTCCTTTTTTTGGATTAGGGTTTCCTATTTAGATTAGGTTTTCCTAATTAGAATTGATCTAGGTTTTCTTTTTCTATTAGGGTTTTAGGTGTTTTCGATTTTCAGCCGTCAAGCATGAATCTAGCAACCTAAAGCTTATTGTCTATGGCGAGAAAACAAAAACCAAATCGAAGCAATTCTAGCAACAACCCTAAGCACAAATCGATTAACCTCAACATGGATTAAGAGACATACCTTATTCCTTGATCGATTTTCTCCTTGGGTTTCCTTTTGGGAACCTTAAACAATCAATCAAAATAAGATACAGGAAGTTAGTTCTTAGATTTAAACAAAGAACAATCGAATGGATCTAAAAGAGAAAGAGGATCGCCGATTTGGTTCCAGATGGAGAGGAGGATCGGCGATGAGGTTCCGGTTGGAGTAGGGTTGAGCCGGCTGGTTTGTGCTTCGGATTAGGACTCGAGCTTGTTGGTTTTAGAGCAGGATCGTGCTGATAACGTGTTGTGAATCTCGTGTCCTAACTAGAGGTTACTCGCCAAGAACTAGACTAGAGAGAGATAGAGAGATCGACTTGGGTTTAGTCTAAGACTTTGTATTGCTTTGTATAGAATGTAATAGTTGTTATTGTTGTATTAATCATAAGCATAAAGGGTACATATATATATGAGTGTCTTGGCCGACATTCCCCATCACATACTCGATGTGGGACATGTAAATAAGGCCCAATAATCGGTTGGTCTAAGTCCTAAGTGGGCTGACCCATCTAAGTAACATATGGGCCAAATGGTCGAACAAGATGATTCCACTTATGTGCATTCCCGAAACCGTCTGTTTCACAACAATCATCAGTTATAGCATGTGAAGTTATTTTTTTGTAATAAAAATAATTATAGAGGGGACATTTCTTAAATCAATTCTCAGATAATGTCTAACCGATATTAAACAATGTAAACAAAAGTATTGAACAATTTGGTATGGTCTAACAGATAAGTAGATAGTAAGTAACAACTTTCTCTGCTGTTTGAGTCCCCAAATAACCCATTTTCCTCTTTTAATGTTTTTAATAAGTCATTTTTGTCAATATTTTATTAATGCCCAAATGGACTTTAAAGATTACAATGCAAAGCAAAGCAACCCAATTTCTAGATTAAACAAGAAATATTTATCTTAATGCAATACACGTGTAAGAAAGTGGTAGAACTTCTTGAAAATTCAAGAGATATGACGTCATAATCGAAGATGTAAGATGTATTTCCTGAAGTAGTCGCTGATTGATAAGGGATTTTTGTTAATCCTAGATCAAAGTAGTATAAAAGATATCAGTCCAATTCTAAGTGATCATGATGCAATGAGAATACAATATGTAAGTTTACTCTAAGTGTAATCAATGTAGTGATGATGAGAAACAAGTAACAAGCTATGTAAATAAGTAAAGGTTTCAATCAAATATAGAATGAGTCTCATGGATATAGGCATTTGACTTCAAGTGATTAAGTTCCAATATAAGGTGGCAAGTTATCAATCAATAGGTTCCCCTAAGTTTAGATCACAACTTTAGACAAGTTCTTTGTTAAGATACAAGTCCAGGTCATTATGCATTAAACATCAAATGTCTTTGGCTTAACACACTCAAAATGAATTTAAATCAAGTCTAATAACTATCTAGCAATCCTAACATCAAATGTTTTTGGTTATTCAAGCTAGAGCTAATATGTTTCTAGGATGCTACTCTGGTCGATGGGGATAGATCCTTGTTGAAACGAGTCAAGGACTCAGGTTGTGGCCTCGTTAAAAACCTTCCTCCGTAAAACCACTTGGGACAAAACCAGGAGAAAGGAAAAGAGCACACACAAAGTTCATTGCTTAGACACTAACTCAGCTTGATGTAGAGATAGCTTGAATGGTGATCAAGGTATCTCGAATCATCAAACCTTGTCCAAAACTTTCTGCTTGTTGCAATGTTATGCTAAGTAAACCTCCAATGATCTTCTTGAGTTTCTTGGCTCTAGCACGGGTCATGGGGCCTTCTGGAATGGTTAATGTATTATCATTTGGCTGGTCCATGGTGTCATCAGGTAGATCATCAATGGTCTCCTCTTCTTCATTGGTAAGTTGGTACATGCTCACATCAAGATCAAAGTTGAGTTGGTTCAGACATTTCATCGAACACCTTCCCGTCATGAAATGTCTAGAGATCAAGATTTGAGAGATCATGACTAATCTAGCATTGAACACACTCAATAAGCAAGGAAACATATAAACCTAACATTAAACACCTTAGATCTTCACTTAATCACTCTAATCATCCTAACCCATGAATCAAATAAAAACTTACTCACTAATATTCATAATTAAGCTTAAATCGATGATAGATTCAAGATTAATCATGATAAGAAAACGAAATAGACTCAATAAGCTCAAGAAACAAATATTAATATACTAAAGATTCAAACTTTCCTCCCCAAATATCAATGTGTTTAGAGAGAAAACAAGATATATCCTCTAATTTGGTCTAAAGAGTATTTATAGTGGTCTAAAAACTAGTTGGGTCGATCCAACAAGCATGGGTTAAGATAATTTGGGTAAAAGTTGGTAAAGACTGAGATGCAAATTTTTCGAAGTGTCGCAGCTGGTTTTTGACACGTCATTAGCCGCTGCAGAATGCCGCTACACACTCCAGCAGCAAGTTTCTTGTCATTTGGCTGTTGCAATTTCAAGATATCAGGCATGGAGTTGAATTTTCCCTAGCGGCTTGGCTTAACCGCTACAATTGGCCGCTGGGACAGTTAGGAAACTCGTCTTAGGAACCAAAATCACTATTTTTGCCTCTAAACCATCTCCTAATGCTCCAAACTCACCAAGTAGCATCTCCATCACCTAATATGGAAAAATGTATATGCAATGCACTTAAATTTACTCTAAATGAATCTAATGGACAAAATGAGAACTAAAATGATTGCTAAAACCTATCAAATACACAAGATATCACTGACGTAGTTGCTGAAGCAGACGTCGTGTTGAGTTGTGAAGATCATGTAGACATTGAGAGAAAGGGTGTATCTTGGAGATAAGGAAAGAGGAATAAACTTGAGGAGAAAGTTTATAACTTAAGGGAAGAGGAATATGTGCATTCCAAGAAAAAGAAAGTTGCACTTATTGATATCGAATATGTCCATATCCATGTTGCCTTGAAGAAAAGGGTTTTGGGAACATGGAGAATAATATAAGATAGCTATGGGGTCGTCTGTATTGAGACAGAGACACAGAGGCTGATCTTATGAAAAAAGAGAGGAGCTCTTGGAAGTGTTATGGGTCGTACTGAAGCAGTGGTTAAAGTACTTTACAAAAGATAGACATAAGCGGGTAGCTTAGGAATCCTTCAGTATCGTGTGTTAGGGCGGTAACACTAGACGTCTAAAGATGAACAAACAAGGTTTTGTAAAGATTGTTTAAAGGAGATTATAATAAAGCATTGGTGTTTGCTTATCTATTTTGTCTCTTGATTTATCTTATGCATTACTATATTGTGTTTGCATCTTGCACTTACAATTGGTATCAGAGCGGTGCACCTAAGTTACCGGTGTAATCTTGTAGGTGAAGATGGACATGGTTGTTTTTATGCAAAAGGCAATCATATTGAAAGCGGACCAGTATGGTCATTGGAAGGCTCACATGAAGCAGATGATTCGAGGGATCAATGAGGATGGGTCGAAAGCTGTGGAGACTAGGTGGGAGGAGTATACCATAGTCACAGAAGATGGGAATAAACTCAAGCCAAAAGAAGATTAGACAGAGGCAGAGCAAAATGCATCGAAGTTTAATGCAAAGGCTCTATAAGCGATTATTGCAGCTATTGAAGAAGAACAGTTCCAACTGATTCATGGGAGTACTTCAGCTAAAGGGGCATGGGAAATCCTGTTGAATTCATTTGTGCGAGATGAGAGTGTCAAGAGGACACGTCTGGATCATCTTGGGTCGCAGTTGGAGAATCTTAAGTGGTCTGATTTTGATTATGTTGCAAGCTTCAGTGCCAAACACAGTTCTATGGCACATGAAACATCTTTACTTGGAAAGAAGTACAACGAGAAGAAGCTGGTAAAGAAGTTATTACGTTGTCTTCCAACTAGGTTTGTAGCTCACAAGGCGGTCTTGAAGATGACTACTAACACAGCTGAGCTCAAGAGATGGGGACAGACAGTAGTTTGGTCTCTACGTCAAGTAGTGCGGCAAGGAGTATAGCGCTTGTAGCTGACAAAGATGATAATAGATTTAAGAATCTTGAAGATGACGTGGGTATGTTGACTAAGAATTTTGGTGGAAGAAATCAATATGGTCACCAAGGAGGTGATCGTGGCAATGGCATAAGAAGAAAAGGTCTCAACTGCTATGAGTGTGAAGGCGTTGGTCATATAAAAGCTGATTGTCCTGTAGCACAACGAAGGGAACTGAAGTGTTCTTAATGCAGAAGGATTGGACACACACGGCGTGAATTTCGAAACTCAAAGAAGGGAAAAAGGTAAATCATTAGAGCCGCTGGGATAGTTAGAAAACTCGTCTTATGAACCAAAATCACTATTTTTGCCTCTAAACCATCTCCAAAAGCTCCAAACTCACCAAATAGCATCTCCATCACCTAATATGGACAAATGTAAATGCAATTCACTTAAATGTACTCTAAATGCATCAAAATGGACAAAATGAGAACTAAAATGATTGCTAAACCCTATCAAATACTCAAGATATCAACTCCTCCAAACTTGCCATTTACTTGTCCACAAGTAAACTTTGAAGGACAAGGTGAGGAAGAAGTTTGAAGGTGGGAGCACATTACCAAAAGATACTCTTCAAAACCATCAATGTAATATCCTTACATAATCATATTAAATATCAAGAACAAGGCATCCTATCAAACTTTAACTTCTCTAGGCCTATCTCAACTCCTTGATCTCTTACACTCATTCTCAAGACTCCACAAACAAGCCAAGCAACCAAATCTCACATTCATTAGACAATAATCAAATTGTACTCTAGAAAATGAGCAATTGGTCCTAATCATTTGGCTTGGTGAGAACAAGGTTTGAAGTTGTGGTGAAGTAAGAGGGTTATCAAGTTCTTTCATGGTGGTTTACTCTCAAGAACAAGTAACTTGACATTATGCATAATATATCTAAGAAAGAGAATAACTCATGCATTCAATGCTCAATCCACATTGTTCTACTCTTTTCTTAGACACAAAACAATTTCTACCCTTGATTCCCAATGTGAAACTTCATTTCACTCACGCAAAGACTCTAAGAACACTCAAAAACAGTCTCACTTTTAGAACTTTTTGTTTCTTTTGTATACTAGGGATTATTTACTATTTTTCTTAGTCTTAGCTCTTTTTTTTTTCTTTTTCCCACTCTTTTGAATCTTTCTTTTCTTCTCTTAGGGATTTTCCTTCTTTTGAGACTCTTTGAGCTAATCTTTTATTTATCTTTGATCCCTTATATCTTATATTTTCTTTGGACTTTTGAGTTTGCTCTTTTCACTCACTTTTCTCTCAACCCTTCAAAATCAAACACTCAATACTTCCTTCCCACCCTATGAGCTAAACAATCATGAGATCCTAAAGCTAGCAAGTAATGAAGACCAACCATTGTCGTTTCCAATACTCTCAACATTATGCAGATATCAAGCTTTCAAAAGAGATCTCACTCAACAAATTAGTAATGTCTTTAAAGGAAGGTACGGTTAAGGGTGTCAAGAACCATCTAAAGGAGAGATGGCCACTTGAGTTGCCAAAGATTGGTGGAAAGGAATAAAACTAAATCAGGTGTGTGTGAGGTAACCATGATCAAGCACAACAAGAGCCCATAAGCAAAATAGATTAGTTTCATTAAATCAAGTAGGATTGGAGTTGGTTTCAAGGACAAGCAAGCTTCATCAATTAAACAAGTTTCAAGAGGGGTCTTCAAGACTCGAAATCTAGAAATTTTAAGAAGGATGCTCAAGCTACTTATTATGATTGATAAGGGTATCACATTGAGTTCTTTGCATGAGTTCTTTACGAGTTTTGCTTCTAATGCATTAATGCAATCTAAATGCTTCTAGAATCAATCTTAAAGATGCAATTGAAGAAACCAGATGCTTCCTTTTGTTCGTTTTGAAATTTTTTATTTTATTTTGGTGTTTTCTAATGCAATAACTACTTACGATGCATGACTCGAAGGTTTTAATTTCATCAAAATAAACATCATTGGATACTTGGTACCTTCCCCAAACATAAATCACATAGTCTCTGTGTTACTAAGAGAAAGAAAGATACTCAAAAATGAAAAAAAAACAAAAGAAAAGTGGTATATACAATGAAAGATTGGATAGTACCTCAAGTGGAGATTGGATTATGGCAGAGGGTGTCCAGAATCGATGCAAGAAGGTGGCATGATTCATAGCTACTAGAGGAGGCTGATGTGGGATGTCTACCATAAGGCTCGGGTGCTTCGCCGCCTTTCTTATCTCCTCTAGTGCTAGTCTCAACCTGAAAACCTCAACCACATTTATTAAAAAAACTATAAAAGAAAGAAAAATTAAGAGTATATAAAAGGATAACATGGGATTTCCTCCCAAGTGAGCTTGTTTTAAGTCTCTAGCTTGACTACCTTTTCACTTGGCTAATGAGAAGGAGGATCCTTCCCACTTTCAAGAGTGATGGTGAGGACTTGAGAAAGAAGCTCTTGAAGCTTGATTTGATCATCTTGAAGCTGAGGAGTTATGATGTCCATTTCACTTGAGAATGGTTTGGACATTCTCTTCCACTTGATCTTGTACTCAATAGCTCCATCCTTGAGATTCATTGGATAAAGAGTGAGAGTATGTGGCATTTTATCGAGAGGTGGAAGGTGAGGTTCTTTTATCTTCTTCTTCTTTCCATGAGTAGCTATAATGGCTCTACTCACATCCTCCTTTTGAGCATTTTCCAACTTCTCATCACACATCGCTTGAGAAGACTACCCATCAAGACTTTATTTCCCACTAACAACCACTTCATCCTTCATCTTCTCAATGGGAGGTTCTTCACAAGTGATGGTTCCAAAATATTCAACATTCACCATTGGAGACCTGATTGGGAAGGATATAGCTTTGTTCACATTGTGGAGAGTCACCCTCTTGTTAGGGAAATCAATGCAAGCACCCACAGTAGCAAGGAATGTTGTGCCTAAGATCAATTGTACTCTCCTCTTAGTCATCATATCCAAGACAGTGGGGTCTATTGGAATGGTGCATATTCCAATCTTCAAAGGAAATCCTTGATGAGACCAATAGGGGTTGTAGAAGAAAAATCCCCAAACATGAGGGAAGAAGTGTTTGTCTCCATGTTCTTTATCCCTAATCTCTTCACCATCTCCAATGAGATCACATTCACACTTACACCATAATCAACAAGAGTATCATCAAGTGTGGATTCACCAAGATAGCAAGGTAATGTGAAATTTCTTTGATCTTCAAGCTTATTAAGAGACTTTGGTGGGACTTGTGGATCAAGCCTCTCAGTAGAAATATCTAGAAGATCTTCTACTTCTTCTTTGTGAGATAAAATGTCCATGATGAGCATCATTTGAATATGAGCATCATGCATATTCGAGATCTTTGAAAGATTGATTCCTACATTACTCATGTCTTTTCTCAACTTAGATATCAATTTCTTTTGAGCTCTAGTGAGGAACCTTTGTGGAAATGGAAGCTTATCATAAGGTGAATGGTCAACGTCAAGAGTTTTTTCCAGCTCAACTTCCTTCAACTTCTGGACAACTTTCCTATTAACTGGTTTCTCAGCTTTGTGTTTAGATGGTTGCACAACCTTTTCCTCAACCTTCTCTACAACTTGTATCTCAACTCTCTCTCTCTACAACCTTGTATTCAGCCTTCTCCATAATCCGCACCTCAGAATTGGCTACAATCTGTTTCCCAACATGTCCAATCTCAGTTCCATACAAGAGTCTTTCAATCTCATCCACTTCTTTCTCATGATCACTCAATACAATCTCAGATACATTATTAGAAAGGATGGCATTTTAGTACTTTATGGGGTTCTGCTATGATTTCCCTGGTAAAGATCTCATTGGGCGCTTAGAGCTTGAACTCATAGAGGCAAACTGATTCTCTAAAGTCTTGAAATTGTTGTTGACTTTATTGTAGCTTTCATCAATCTTTGTGTGGATGTTCTTCAGTTCATTCCCAATATTCTTTTCATTTATTGCTTGAGATTCTAGTAGCTTCTTGAACATTGATTATACATTTGTATCTTTGGGTTGAACTTGTGAAGAGGTTCATTGAGCTTGAATAGACTGATTTCCTTTAGAGAGGAAACCTGGAGGATAGTGTTTCTTGGCTGGATATCCACTATGCTGGTTGTTATAGAAGGGTTTTTCCTGGTAGGTGTTTGGATATTGAGACATGTTCTGGAATGAGTTTTGATACTGAAAGTTGGGCTCCTTCTTGTACCATTGACCATTAGCATTGATGAAGCACAACTCTTGTTGTCCTTCCAAACCCTCAACTTCATAAA
Organism: Moricandia moricandioides; assembly: GCA_905132885.1. Taxonomy (NCBI): domain Eukaryota; kingdom Viridiplantae; phylum Streptophyta; class Magnoliopsida; order Brassicales; family Brassicaceae; genus Moricandia; species Moricandia moricandioides. Next base: position 70,776 of record CAJHQQ010000332.1, on the reverse strand, counting down.
CCTCAAAAGTTTCTTTTTGGGTCTGCTTACCAACAAAGTTCACCTTCTCTTGTTTTTCCCTATCTAAGAGGAGTATGTCCAACTTGTCTTGGAGAAAGTTCAACTCTTTTCTTGTGTTGGAGTTATCACCACCTCCACCACGGTTTTTCTTATCACAATCATCACTATACACTGAGTCGCTTTGAGCCATATTCTCGACAAGTTTCATGCCATCTTGCGTAGTTCTTCATAAGAAGAAACTATTGCTTGCAGTGTCCAACATGCTTTGATACTTAGGAAAAACTCCTCTGTAGAAAGTGCTTAACATGCTCTCATTAGTGAAACCATGGTGAGGGCATTATGACAAGAATCCCTTGAACCTTTCCCAATCTTCTCCAAAGCCTTCTAAGCTCTTCTGCTGAAACCCTGGGATTGCATTCCGAGGCTTGGATGTATTTGAGATTGAGAAGAACTTGTTGAGAAAAACCGTCTTGCATTCATCCCATGTTTCAATAGATGATTTTGGTAAGTTCTTGTCCAAAGTATGAGTTTTATCTCCCAAAGAGAAAGGGAATAACCTCAACATAAAAGCATCTTCTAAAATGCCATTTATCTTCATTGTGCCACACAACTTGGAAAAATTATCCTAAGGATCCCCCAAAGCCAACCGATGGTACTTGTTGCTCTGGATCATATTTATCAAGCTATACTTTACTTCGAAGTTGTTGTTCTCCACAGCTGGAGGTTCAATACCCGCCCTATTTCCATTGATGTTGGGCCAGTCATATGTTCCAATCCCCCTAGCTTGGCGTGGAGGGTGTTGTGGCCTAAGGTTTGCAGCTCATTGGCCATTTCCTTCTTGAGCTCTCCGTAGAGGAACTCCTTGAGGGTTGTGTCAATGGTTTTCAGCTCCATACACATCTTTTTGATGAGGTTGATCCTGATTTTCATCCATGTCGAACCTCAGTCTTTCCAAATGAGCCAGTTGCTCTTCTCTTCCCTTTCTTTCTAACTCTCTCTCTCTAAACAATTTATGTTGCCTACTCTTGTAACAAGGTTTGTTGGTCCTCTAATCCTCAATTTTATGCACCTATCATTCAAAGAGATATGAAGGAAGAGTATCGGCATACAAATAAAATAATATAAAACTTAGTCTCAAGCAATGACTAAATCGCACTGTCAAAATCAACTTAGAACTAGAAAAGATATAGGGATTTTTGCTAATCCTAGATCAAAGTAGTATAAAGGATATCAATATAATCCTAATCCTAAGTGATCATGATGCAATGAGAATACCAGACACAAGCTTAATCTAAGTGCAATCAGTGTAGTGATGATGAGAAACAAGTAACAAGAACAAGCTATGTAAATAACTAAATCTTTCAATCAAATAGATAATTGAGACTCATGTGTATAGGCATTTGACTTCAAGTGATTAAGTTCCAATATATAGGTTCCCCTAAGTCTAGATCACAACATTAAACAAGTTCTTAGTCAAGATACAAGTCCCTATGTCGTTATGCACTAAACATCAAATGTCTTTGGATTAACACACTCAAACATGCTTTTAAATCAAATTTAATAACTATCTAGCAATCCTAACATCAAATGTCTTTGGTTATTCAAGCTAGAGCAAAGTTGAGTTGGTTCAGACATTTCATCAAACACCTTCCTGGCATGAAGTATCTAGAGATAAAGATTAGAGAGACCATCAAATCTAGCGTTGAACACACTCAATAAGCAATGAAACATATAAACCTAACATTAACACCTTAGATCTTCACTTAATCACTCTAATCACCCTAACCCATGAATCAAAAACGAGTGTACTTATAATATTCATAATTAAGCTTAAACCCATGGTAGATTCAAGACTAATCATGTTAAGAAGATTAAATAGACAAAATAAACTCAAGAAACAAAGATTAATCTACTAAAGATTCAAGCGTTCCTTCGAAAATATCAATATGTTTAAAGAGAAAACAAGATATATCCTCAAATTAGGTATCATGAGTATTTATAATGGTCTAAAAACGAGTTGGGTCGATCCAACAAGCATGGATTGACCCAAAATAATTTGGTAAAAATAGAGATGCAAATTTTCAAAGTGTTGCAGCTGGTTTTTGACATGTCATTAGGCCGATGCAGATGCCGCTACACACTCCAACGGCATGTTTCTTGTCATTTGGGCATTGCAACTTCCGTATATCAGGCAGGGAGTTGAGTTTTCTCAAGCGGCTTGTCTTAGCGACTAAAATTGGCCGCTGGGACAGTAACGAAACTCGTCTTATGAACCAAAATCACTATTCTTGCGTCTAAACCATCTCCAAAGACTCTAAACTCACCAAATAGCATCTCCATCACCTAATATGGACAAATGTATATGCAATGCACTTAAATGTACTAAATGCATCTAAATGGACAAAATGAGAACTAAAATGATTGCTAAAACCTATCAAATACACAAGATATCACTGACGTAGTTGCTGAAGCAGACATTGTGTTGAGTGGTGAAGACCATGTGGAGTCAAGATGCTGAACTAGAGTCGTGTAGACTTGAAGAGAAATGGTGTATCTTGGAGATAAGGAAAGAGGAATAAACTTGACGAACAAGTTTTTGACTTAAGGGAAGAGGAATAAGTGCATTCAAAGAAAAGGAAAGTTGCACTTATTGATAAATAGAAGATGTTCATATCCATGTTACCTTGGAGACTAGGGTTTCGGGAAAGTGAAGAATAATATAAGATAGCTATGGGGTCGTCTGTATTGAGACATAGACACAGAGGCTGATCTTATTGAAAGAGAGAGGAGGTCTTGGAAGTGTTCTGGGTCGTATTGAAGCAATGGTTGAAGTAATTAACGGAAGAGAGACATAAGCGGGTAGCTTAGGAATCTTTCACTATCGTGTGTTAGGGTGGTAACACTAGACGTGTAAAGCTAAATAAACAAGGTCTTGAAAAGATTGTTTAAAGTAGATTCTAATAATGCATTGGCGTTTGCTTATTTATTTTATCTCTTTATCTATCTTCTTCATACTATATTGTGTTTGCATCTTGCACTTACAATTGGTATTACAGCGGGGCACCTAAGTTACCGGTGTAATCATGTATGTAAAGATGGACATGGTTGTTTATATGCAGAAGGCAATCATGTTGAACGCGGACCAGTATGGTCATTGGAAGGATCGCATGAAGCACTTGATTCAAGGGATCAATGAGGATGTGTGGATAGATGGGGAGACTGGGTGGGAGGACCTTACCATAGTCATAGAAGACGAGAATAATCTCAAGCCAAAAGAAGATTGGACAGAGGAAGAGCGAAATGCATCGAAGTTTAATGCAAAGGCTCTATCAGCGGTTTTTGCAGTTGTTGAAGCAGAACAATTCCAACTGATTAAGGGGAGTACTTCAGCTAAAGAGGCGCATGAGATCCTGTTGAATTCGTTTGGGGAAGATAAGAGTGTCAAGAGGATACGTCTGGATCATCTTGGGTCTCAGTTTGAGAATTTCAAGTGGTCTTATGTTTATTCTGTTGCAAGCCTCAGTGCCAAACTCAGTTTTATGGCACATGAAGCATATGTACTTGGAAAGAAGTACATGGAGAAGAAGCTTGTAAAGAAGTTACTACGTTGATTTCTGACATGGCGTGTTTATTGTTCTATTAGGGTATAAACATCCTAAACAATTAACTAATCAAATTAACCCTTAATCCTAACACAATAAATAATACTCTTTCCAAGAGAGATCAGGTGTAGTACTTAGGGATCAAATCCACAGAGAGCAAAGACACACAATAGATTTCTTATTTCTAAAGACTATGCTAGGTAATTATATATATTGGTGGCAATAAATAAGGTTAAGGAAATATTATTGATCAGAAGGTATAGATGCAATATTGAAATATGCTAATAATGTAAATATGGAAATATGCTACTAAACTAACTAGATGCAAATGTTAATATGCTAGATATAGGGTTTAAAGCTTAATGGACAATAGGGAATAGGAAGAACGAAAATGTAAAAATTCTAGAACTCAAATATTAACTATTGTGACTCTTTTAAATCTAACTCTCGTATGCAAGCAAAAGGGAATACCAGCGATTGATGGCTAAGGCATGATGTCGATCGATGCTGAAAACAGAAGGAAGTGTGAATGAGATTTGATAAGTTCACCAAGCTAATTAGACTAGCTCTCGCATGCGCCTAACAACCTAGTTCAATGGAGTTTATTTTGGCACAAAACCTACTCTCGTAGTCGTCCATGTCCTACTTTTCGAGAACCTAGTTAACTATTCTAGAATGAAAGCAATAATCTGAATATAATGCATAGATTAAATACAGAGGTTTCAATATAAATCTCCCTAAGGAGTATGAATCTTCTCCCCAAAAACTCTAAAACTATAATAGAATACTAAGAACTCTAAAACATTCTCTCCACCACACTACCACACAATACCACCCTTTTATGTGTGTGATATATAAAGTATAAATATAGAACCTTAAAATCTAGGTCAAAACTCGTCCAGGGTATCTTCCTCATTTGTCTCTAACTTGGCTTGAGATCGGTTGTCTGCGATTTGGTCATCGATCGATGGAAAGTGTGTAACATCGATCGATCATGGTCTTGTACCATCGGTCGATGCCAAGATAGTGTCGTCGATCGATGATTGTCTTATACTTCGACTCTCTCAATGATCAGCTATGAATTCTTCTCTTCTAAATGACACAAAAGCTCCAAGTATATCCATGTATCTCCAAAACGTACCTAGACCTGTAAAGACCTTAAAACATAGCCTAGACACACATAATATACCCTAAATAGTGCCTATAACATGGCTTAAAACTGGTAATCAATAGCATGTTGCCGATTTAACGATAACTCATATTCCGTAAAGCTTGACTAACAGAAATTGGGTCAATGTATGTTAAAACAAAATTTTAAAAGTTCATCTGTGAAGATTGAATTTTGTACTAGTTGATGTATGTTTTTGCACATGTGACATGTTTATGTACTTATCGGTACCGTTGCCATTGTTGACGTATGAATTCACTGGTTTCCCCAAACTTGTGGGTATGCTGAAAGCATAAGAGATGGAGACAGATAGTAGTTCGATCTCTACGTCAAGTAGTGCATCAAGGAGTATAGCGCTTGTAGCTGACAAATATGATGATGAATTTCAAAAGCTTGAAGATGTCGTGGGTATGTTTGTTAGGAATTTTGGTGGAATAAATCAGTATGGTCGCCAGGGAGGTGATCGTGGCAATGGCAAAAGAAGAGAAGGTCTCAAGTGCTATGAGTGTGAAGGCGTTAGTCATATAAAAGCTGATTGTTCTGTAGCACAATGAATGGAACTGAAGTGTTTTGAGTTCAGAGGGATTGGACACACACGGCGTGAATATCTAAACTTAAAGAAGGAAAAAGGTAAATCATTAGAGTCGTCTGATGATTCAAAATCAGATTATGAAGGAAAAGTAATGAAGAATCTTGTTGCATTTGGTGCATACAAGGACAAAGCTAGTGAATCCTCTGATTCATATGTCAGTACATACACTGAGGATTATCACGTGTTGCTTAAAAAGTGGTTGAATTTCAAGAATGAGAATATGAGTTTGCAACACGATCTGGTGCAGAGTCGTAAGCAGAATGTATCTCAAAAGCAAAGCGAGCTGGTTGAAGAACTTGCGGCTTCAAAAGAGAAGAATGAGTCTATTGAAGAGGAGGTAAGCAAGCTGAGAGAAGTTGCTACTGGTGAACAAGAGAGAGCAAGGAAGCTGGAACATGATTTGGCTGAGAATCGTACAAACATATCAGAATGCTCAATAGTGGATCCAAGGAATTGGATAGGATACTCTTGATGCGACAACCAGCCAAGGCGAATTGGGGACTCAGATACCGAGGAACTGAGAGTAATGGGGTGCATGATAAGGGGCTGCCACACTTCGTGCAAGGGAGCACATCAAAAGGTGGAGATAAAGAATTTTGTAAGGAAGTACGTCAGGAAGTTCTACAGCGTGTAGCTGTGAGTAACAAGCCAAAGATAGTACATTAGTGCAACAACATGAAGGTTAGACAGGAGGTTCTGAACCATGGCTGTGCATCTGATACAAGGAAGGAGACTGATCGGTGCATCAAAAACTGTGTCAGGCCAAACAAAAAGCAACATCGGATGTGGTGTTGGTTCTGTGGAAAGGTTGGACACAAGATGGTGGACTGTTTTGCTCGTGAGAAGAGCAGAAACATGGTCAATAAGGTAAAAAAACGTTCATTGAACCCAAGAGGGTTGAAAAGGTGTTGATAGGAAAGTGTGGCTTACTTGATGTGATCAAGGATGTGACATCAGAAGAAGGATGCAGTTCTGTTAGTATTGATCTTGAGGTTGATCAAGAAGCATTAGGGTTGGAGTCGGGAGACAGAGTTGTTTGTGGTACAAAGTGGGAAGAGATCAAAGTGCATCATGAAGTGATGTGAGGTCATCATCAGGAGGGTGATAGTGAAATCACTCCAAGACAATAGAAACGAGTGCAGAGTGCACTCAGTAATGGGGATGGGCTCATGGTCAATAAGACGACACATGAAGGAAGCCAGGTCCTCAACATAAATGGGTCGAAAGGTAGTTTCACAGGTGAGTCAGATTGGGATGCAGTACTTGTAATCTATTCCAATGTAGCAAGGACTGTATCATGATTACGCATGAAGAAGCAGACATGTATATTTGTATGGCTTGACATTTAAGCATATGTTTTAGCTTAGTATGCAATCAAGCATGGGGAGAAGTGGTGACCTTTTGGTCTAAGGAGTTCATATCTGGTGGGGGAGAAGAGAATGGTGATGGACATCCTGATGTAGAGAATGCATATCTCATGGGAGAGAAAAGCATGGTGTGGTGCACATCTCTTGGGGGAGAGAAACACATTTAGCATGGAAGTTTCCAGGTGTGGAACAAGAGTGTTGAACCAATAGAATGTTGTGCTGATCGACACACAAAACTAAAAGGGGAGATTGAAGATGTAAGATGTCTGCCCTGTAGTAGTCGATGACGTAGTCACTGAAACAGACGTCGTGTTGAGTGGTGAAGACTATGTGGAGTCAAGATTCTGAGCTAGAGTCGTGTAGACTTGGAGAGCAAAGGTGTAGCTTGGAGATAAGGAAACAGGAATAAAATTGACGAGCAAGTTTATGACTTAAGGGAAGAAGAATAAGGGCATTCCAAGAAAAGGAAAGTTGCACTTATTGATATGGAAGATGTTCATATCCATGTTGCCTTGGAGACTAGGGTTTTGGGAATGTGGAGAAGAATATAAGATAGCTATGGAGTCGTCTTTATTGAGATAGAGACACAAAGGCTGATCTTGTAGAAAGAGAGAGAAGCTCTTGAAAGTGTTCTGGGTCGTATTGAATCAGTGGCTGAAGTACTTGACGGAAGAGAGACATAAGCAGATAGCTTGAAATCCTACAGTATCGTGTGTTAGGATGGTAACACTAGACGTGTAAAGCTAAATAAACAAGGTCTTGTAAAGATTGTTTAACGCCGATTCTAATAAAGCATCGGTGTTTGCTTATCTATTTTGTCTCTTTATTTATCTTCTGCATTACTATATTGTGTTTGTATCTTTCACTTACAACAATGACTTCATCGTGAAATTACGCCACCACCACATCGTGAATTCGCCACCGCTTATTCATCACCATCTCACCATCATCGCTGGAAAAGAAAAAAAAAACATTTTGAAAAGCTAGCTCGCACTTACTTGTATTTGCATCTTTAGAAGCCTTGGATTTGATTTACCAAAAGGATTGTCAAGATTTTGGCTTAATTACTGATATTTAAGAACCTAGTTAAAACGAACTAGAGCATTCTTTAAAACACCGTCTAGACACGACCAGATTTTTAAATCTTCATAATCTCATCACTATAAAAAAGCATGCCTATTATAAAAGATTCAATCTTTGTTTATTCGGCATAATAAGTGTATTACGATGAATTAACAAGACACCGCATTTCATTGTAAAATATTTGTCACAATGCATGATTCGTCGTAGCTCCATTGTAAAGTTTACGATCAAACTATTACGTTGTAATAGAATAGAAAAGTATTTCGTCATAATATCCTAATAATGCCATGTAGTAAACACATCGTATTGTTTCTTTGTAAGATAGTCATTAAATACTTGAACAATTTACGATGAATTTACATGGAAGATATTATTAAGTCGTAATAATATTTTACGACTAATTTACAAGTAGTTCAATGTAAATTCCTTTTAAAGTTTACGAGAAATTTACAAATGCTTCCACGTAAATTTCTTGTACATTTTATGATGATTTTTACATCGAATTGAATATATAAATAATAAATTCAAAAATTTTAATAAAATTAAAAATAAAATATTAATTTAAATTATTAAATAAAATATTCAAAATTAAAATATGAAATTATATTTAAGTCATAAAATAATTTTTAAATTTATATTAAAAAATGAAAAATTTAAAAACAAAAGCTAAGCCAAGGGAGGACGTCATCGAAGTAGTTGTTGGAGTCGCCGTTCCCTCCCGGTAAGTCTCAAGCTTCATCCACAGGTTAATGAAATATTATTGATCAGAATGTATAGATGCAATATAGAAATATGTTAATAATGTAAATATGAAAATATGCTACTAAACTAACTAGATGCAAATGTTAATATGCTAGATATAGGGTTTCAAGCTTAATGGACAATAGGGAATAGGAAGCACGAAAATGTAGAAATTCTAGAACTCAAATATTAACTATTGTGACTCTTTTAAATCTAACTCTCGTATGCAAGCAAAAGGGGATATCAGCGAATGATGGCTAAGGCCTGATGTTTATCGATGCTGAAATCAGATTGAAGTGTGAATGAGATTTGATAAGTTCACCAAGCTATTTAGACTAGCTCTCGCATGCGCCTAACAACCTAGTTCAATGGAGTTTATTCTGGCACAGAACCTACTCTCGTAGTCGTCCATGTCCTACCTTTCGAGATCCTAGTTAGCTACTCTAGAATGCAAGCAATAATATGAATATAATGCATAGATAAAATACTGGGGTTCTAATACAAATCTCCCTAAGGAGTATGAATCTTCTCCCCCAAAAACTATAAAACTATAATAGAATACTAAAAACTCTAAAACATTCTCTCCACCACACAATACCACCCTTTTTTGTGTGTGATATATAAAGTATAAATATAGAACCTTAAAATCTAGGTCAAAACTCGTCCAGGGTATCTTCGTCATTTGTCTCCAACTTGACTTGAGATCGGCTGTCTGCGAGTTGGTCATCGATCGATGGAAAGTGTTTAACATCGATCGATCATGGTCTTGTACCATCGGTCGATGCCAAGATAGTGTCGTCGATCGATGACTGTCTTGTACTTCGACTCTATCAATGATCAGCTATGAATTCTTCTCTTCTAAATGATACAAAAGTTTCAAGTATCTCCACGTATCTCCAAAACGTACCTAGACCTGTAAAGACCTTAAAACATAGCCTAGACACACATAATATACCCTAAATAGAGCCTATAACATGGCCTAAAACTGGTAATAAATAGCATGTTACCGATTTAATGACAACTCATATTCCGTAAAGCTTGACTAGCAGAAATTGGGTCAATGTATGTTAAAAACAAAATTTTAAAAGTTCATGTATGGAAATTGAATTATGTGCTAGTAGATGTATGTTTTTGCACATGTGAAGTGTTTATGTACTGATCGGTACCGTTGGCCATTGTTGACGTATGAATTCACTGGTTTCCCCAAACTTGTGGGTATGCTGAAAGCATAAAAGATGGAGACAGATAGTAGTTCGATCTCTACGTCAAGTAGTGCATCAAGGTGTATAGCGCTTGTAGCTGACAAAGATGATGATGGATTTCAAAAGCTTGAAGATGTCGTGGGTATGATGGTCAGGAATTTTGGTGGAAGAAATCAGTGTGGTTGCCAGGGAGGTGATCGTGGCAATGACAAAAGAAGAGAAGGTCTCTAGTGCTATGAGTGTGAAGGCATTGGTCATATAAAAGCTGATTGTTCTGTAGCACAATGAATGGAACTGAAGTGTTCTGAGTGGAGAGGGATTGGACACACACGGTGTGAATATCCAAACTCAAAGAAGGAAAAAGGTAAATCATTAGAGTCGTCTGATGATTCAAAATCAGATTATGAAGGAAAAGTAATGAAGAATCTTGTTGCATTTGGTGCATACAAGGACAAAGCTAGTGAATCCTCTGATTCATATGTCAGTACATACACTGAGGATTATCACATGTTGCTTAAAAAGTTGTTGAATTTCAAGAATGAGAATATGAGTTTGCAACACGATCTGGTGCAGAGTCGTAAGCAGAATGTATCTCAAAAGCAAAGCGAGCTGGTTGAAGAACTTGCGGCTTCAAAAGAGAAGAATGAGTCTATTGAAGAGGAGGTAAGCAAGCTGAGAGAAGTTGCTACTGGTGAACAAGAGAGAGCAAGGAAGCTGGAACATGCTAGGGTTTTGGGAACGTGGAGAATAATATAAGATAGCTATGGAGTCGTCTGTATTGAGATAGAGACACAAAGGCTGATCTTGTAGAAAGAGAGAGAAGCTCTTGAAAGTGTTCTGGTTCGTATTGAATCAGTGGCTGAAGTACTTGATGGAAGAGAGACATAAGCGGATAGCTTGAAATCCTACAGTATCGTGTGTTAGGGTGGTAACACTAGACGTGTAAAGCTAAATAAACAAGGTCTTGTAAAGATTGTTTAAAGGCAATTCTAATAAAGCATCGGTGTTTGCTTATCTATTTTGTCTCTTGATTTATCTTCTGCATTACTATATTGTGTTTGTATCTTTCACTTACAATAATGACTTCATCGTGAAATTACGCCACCACCACATCGTGAATTCGCCACCGCTTATTCATCACCATCTCACCATCATCGCTGGAAAAGAAAAAAAAACATTTTGAAAAGCTAGCTCGCACTTACTTGTATTTGCATCTTTAGAAGCCTTTGATTTGATTAACAAAAAGGATTGTCAAGATTTTGGCTTAATTACTGAGATTTAAGAACCTAGTTAAAACGAACTAGAGCGTTCTTTAAAACACCGTCTGGATAAAACCAGATTTTTAAATCTTCATACTCTCATCACTATAAAAAGAAAACATGCCTATTATAAAAGATTCAATCTATGTTGATTCGCCATAATAAGTGTATTACGATGAATTAACAAGACAACGCATTTCATTGTAAAATATTCATCGCAATGCATGATTCGTCGTAGCTCCACTGTAAAGTTTACGATCAAACTATTTCATTGTAATAGAAAATAAAAATATTTCGTCATAATATCCTAATAATGCCATGTAGTAAACACATCGTATTGTTTCTTTGTAAAATAGTCATTAAATACTTGTACAATTTGCGATGAATTTACATGGAAGATATTCTTAAGTCGTAATAATATTTTACGACTAAGTTACAAGTAGTTCAATGTAAATTCCTTTTAAAGTTTACGAGAAATTTACAAATGCTTCCACGTAAATTTCTTGTGCATTTTATGATGATTTTACATCGAATTGAATATATAAATAATAAATTCAAAAATTTTAATAAAATTAAAATAAATTATTAATTTAAATTATTAAATAAAATATTCAAAATTAAAATATGAAATTATATATAAGTCATAAAATAATTTTTAAATTTATATTAAAAAATGAAAAATTTAAAAACAAAAGCTAAGCCAAGGGAGGACGTCATCGAAGTAGTTGTTGGAATCGCCGTTCCCTCCCGGTAAGTCTCAAGCTTCATCCACATGTTAATGAAATATTATTGAGCAGAAGGTATAGATGCAATATGGAAATATGTTAATAATGTAAATATGAAAATATGCTACTAAACTAACTATATGCAAATGTTAATATGCTAGATATAGGGTTTCAAGCTTAATGGACAATAGGGAATAGGAAGCACGAAAATGTAGAAATACTAGAACTCAAATATTAACTATTGTGACTCTTTTAAATCTAACTCTCGTATGCAAGCAAAAGGGGATACCAGCGAATGATGGCTAAGGCCTGATGTTTATCGATGCTGAAATCAGATTGAAGTGTGAATGAGATTTGATAAGTTCACCAAGCTATTTAGACTAGCTCTCGTATGCGCCTAACAACCTAGTTCAATGGAGTTTATTCTGGCACAGAACCTACTCTCGTAGTCGTCCATGTCCTACCTTTCGAGATCCTAGTTAGCTACTCTAGAATGCAAGCAATAATATGAATATAATGCATAGATAAAATACTGGGGTTCGAATACAAATCTCCCTAAGGAGTATGAATCTTCTCCCCCAAAAACTATAAAACTATAATAGAATACTAAAAACTCTAAAACATTCTCTCCACCACACAATACCACCCTTTTTGTGTGTGATATATAAAGTATAAATATAGAACCTTAAAATCTAGGTCAAAACTCGTCCAGGGTATCTTCGTCATTTGTCTCCAACTTGACTTGAGATCGGCTGTCTGCGAGTTGGTCATCGATCGATGGAAAGTGTTTAACATCGATCGATCATGGTCTTGTACCATCGGTCGATGCCAAGATAGTGTCGTCGATCGATGACTGTCTTGTACTTCGACTCTCTCAATGATCAGCTATGAATTCTTCTCTTCTAAATGATACAAAAGCTCCAAGTATCTCCATGTATCTCCAAAACGTACCTAGACCTGTAAAGACCTTAAAACATAGCCTAGACACACATAATATACCCTAAATAGAGCCTATAACATGGCCTAAAACTGGTAATAAATAGCATGTTACCGATTTAACGACAACTCATATTCCGTAAAGCTTGACTAGCAGAAATTGGGTCAATGTATGTTAAAAACAAAATTTTAAAAATTCATGTATGGAAATTGAATTGTGTGCTAGTAGATGTATGTTTTTGCCCATATGACGTGTTTATGTATTGATCAGTACCGTTGGCCATTGTTGACGTATGAATTCACTGGTTTCCCCAAACTTGTGGGTATGCTGAAAGCATAAAAGATGGAGACTGATAGTAGTTCGATCTCTACGTCAAGTAATGCATCAAGGAGTATAGCACTTGTAGCTGACAAAGATGATGATGGATTTCAAAAGCTTGAAGATGTCGTGGGTATGATGGTCAGGAATTTGGGTGAAAGAAATCAGTGTGGTCGCCAGGGAGGTGATCGTGGCAATGGCAAAAGAAGAGAAGGTCTCAAGTGCTATGAGTGTGAAGGCGTTAGTCATATAAAAGCTGATTGTTCTGTAGCACAATGAATGGAACTGAAGTGTTTTGAGTTCAGAGGGATTGGACACACACGGCGTGAATATCTAAACTTAAAGAAGGAAAAAGGTAAATCATTAGAGTCGTCTGATGATTCAAAATCAGATTATGAAGGTAAAGTAATGAAGAATCTTGTTGCAAACTAGTGAATCCTCTAATTCATATGTCAGTACATACACTGAGGATTATCACGTGTTGCTTAAAAAGTGGTTGAATTTCAAGAATGAGAATATGAGTTTGCAACACGATCTGGTGCAGAGTCGTAAGCAGAATGTATCTCAAAAGCAAAGCGAGCTGGTTGAAGAACTTGCGGCTTCAAAAGAGAAGAATGAGTCTCTTGAAGAGGAGGTGAGAAAGCTGAGAGAAGTCGCTACTGGTGAACAAGAGAGAGCAAGGAAGCTGGAACATAATTTGGCTGAGAATCGCACAAACATATCAGAATGCTCAATAGTGGATCCAAGGAGTTGGATAGGATACTCTCGATGCGATAACCAGCCAAGGCGAATTGGGGACTCGGATACCGAGGAACTGAGAGTAATGGGGTGCATCAGAAGGGGCTGTCACACTTCGTGCAAGGGAGCACATCAAAAGGTTGAGATAAAGAATTTTGTAAGGAAGTACGTCAGGACGTACGACAAGGAGTACGTCAGGAAGTTCTACAGCGTACGTCAGGAAGTTCTACAGCGTACGTCAGGTTATTTGTAGGACAAGTCACAGGAGAATGAAGATGAGACGATTAAACGAGTTTGTCAGCAAACAAGATAAGGTGACGTCCCAGTCAGGATCCGGGTCAGTAACAAACAAGTTCCCTACCTTCTTCAACCAAAGAGTGAATGTGTATGAGCAGGCGAAGAACAAATGATCTCTAGTCTCGTCAGGCTCGCCACGGAAAAGACAGCATTGAGGTTGGTGCCATTGACTTATACGATGGCGTGTAGAAGGTCGATCTCTTATGGCAAGCCAAGTGATGAAGCGTAGTGAGGAACTCCTTGGGGGAACCAGACAATCTCACTTCGTAACACTTTGTCGCTGTGATGCCTGATTTGGTGCCAAGTTTTTGAGGAAACGAACCTGTTACCAAAATCATCATATCCACGCTTCCATAAGACTTCATGTCTACCGTCAGTTAGCGTTAAGGGAAAATTCAGTCTCACGTACTAAGCTTTTAATATGAAGGTCGAGACGCCTGAAAAACCTCCATACTGTTGAGTTTAGCTAGAAATAACTTGGGTGTCAAATTACCTAATTCTATTGAGTTATAGAATAGGAAAATATCTATTTTGTAATTCTTAATGAGTTTAGGAAAGTGTGATTCATATATATAAGATGGAAGGGTGTTTGCATATCTTATGAGTTGAGAGAATCTTAGTTTTTAAGCAAGTTTTCTAAGACATTGAGATATCAATAAAGAGTTTTAGAGTTTGAGTTAAGTCTTTGATTCAATAATTGGTATCAGAGCATATATTGAGTCAAAGAGAGCATGGGAGAAATCGTTGCAGTGAATAGCAAGAAGAACAGTGCCTCGTCGTCCATTCAGTGTCCGCAGCTTAATGATACTAATTATATTGTATGGACAATAAGGATGCCGGCGGCGTTAAAGGTTCATAAGATCTGGGAGGCCATTGATCCAGGAGATATCAGAGAGAAGAATGATTTGGCAAGAGCATTACTATTCCAGTCGATACCGGAATCATTATTGATGCAAGTGGGAAACCTTACTACCGGAAAAGAGATTTAGGAGGCGATAAAGTTGAGGCATATGGGAGCTGACCGTGTACGAGAAGCACGCTTGCAGGCTTTAAAAGCTGATTTTGACAGACTTAAGATGAAAGACACTGACTCCATTGATTGTTTTGTCGGGAAACTCTTTGAATTGTCAACAAAGTCTGCAGCTCTGGGATAAACTGTAGAGGAACCGAGGATCGTTAAGAAATTTCTTCATAGCCTACTAAGAAAGAAATACATACACATCATCGCTTCCTTGGAGCAAGTTCTTGATCTAAATAAAACAAGCTTCGAAGACATCGTGGGACGGTTGAAAGCATACGAAGAGAGAATATCAGAGGAGGAAGAAGAGAAACAAGAAGAAAGTCAAAATAAATTGATGTATGCTAATAATGACACACAAGCACGCCCACAAGGCTATCAAGACAGATACGACTCCTCTAGAGGCAGAGGCAGAGGTGGTCGACATGAGTATCGAGGAAGAGGACGTGGTTGGTATGGGTATAGTGGCGGAGGCTACATTCGAGATGCATCCAGAGTTGTGTGTTTCAGATGTGATAAGCTTGGGCACTTTGCTCAGAATTGTCCAGATCGCTTACTTAAACTCCAAGAAATACATGAAAGCGAGATAGATACTACACATGAAGCTGATGAATTGATGGTTAACGAGATTGTGTATCTCAATGAACAGAAGGTGATACCCACAAAGCTTGAGAGGACGGCAGCTAGAGATGATCTGTGGTATTTAGACAATGGAGCCAGCAATCACATGACGGGTAATCTAGAGTACTTCTCAAAGATTGATAGAAAAATAACCGGAAAGGTGAGGTTTGGGGACGATTCACGGATAAATATAACTGGAAAAGGCTCGATTATATTCACAATCAGTGGTGGTGAAAAGAAAATTCTTTCAG
This sequence comes from Moricandia moricandioides, assembly GCA_905132885.1. Lineage (NCBI taxonomy): Eukaryota > Viridiplantae > Streptophyta > Magnoliopsida > Brassicales > Brassicaceae > Moricandia > Moricandia moricandioides. The sequence goes on along the minus strand of CAJHQQ010000332.1, from coordinate 54,857 downwards.
ATGTTTACTACATTCCATAGCTCAAGAGTAATATTATAAGCCTTGGACAAGCAACTGAGGTTGGCTATGAGGTGAGAATGAAAGAAAACTGGTTGTTCTTAAATGATCGAGACAATAAGCTCATTGTAAAGTCAAAACGATCACCCAATCGACTTTACAAGGTCATCATGGAGGTGGAGTTAAAGTAGTGTTTGCAATTGGCTCTTCATAAGGAGTCCTCGAGGTGGCACTCACGCTTAGGATATGTGGGTCTGAGAAATATGAAGCTTATGGTTGATAAGAATATGGTAATTGGTATGCCTTGTTTTGAAGTAGAGAAGAAGACATGTACAGCGTGTCTGCGTGGAAAACAAATACGAAGCTCGTTTGCAGCAGCAAGCTCGTACCGTGCAACAAAAGTTCTTGACTTTGTACATGGAGATCTATGGGGTCCGATCACACCGCCCACAGCCGGAGGAAGTAGATATGTCTTCGTGCTAATCGATGACTACTCGAGATATATGTGGACCATTCTCATGAGGGAGAAGAGTGAAGCTTTTGTCAAGTTTAAACGTTTCAGAGCTATAGTAGAACATGAGACAAGTGATAAGATTAAGACGTTACGAACTGACAGAGGAGGAGAGTTCACATCACTAGAGTTTAAGGAGTACTGCGATAGCATGGGCATAGAACGCCATCTCACAGCGCCATATTCACCTCATCAGAATGGAGTTGTCGAGAGGAGAAACAAAAGGCTACTTAAGATGACGAGAAGTGTCTTAAAACATATGGCTGTTCCAAATTACTTATGGGGTGAGGCGGTTAGGCATTCAACATATCTTATCAATAGGATAGCAACGAGAACTCTAGTACTTCAGACTCCTTACGAGAGTTTCAAAGGAAGAAAACCGAATGTAGGACACATAAGGGTCTTCGGTTGTGTTGTTCATGTGAAAGTACCCACGCCACATCTGAAGAAGCTGGATGATAGGTCGAGAACTCTGGTTCATCTTGGTACTGAACCAGGAACAAAAGCTTATCGGCTTCTTGATCCAACTACTTGGAGGATAATAGTTAGTAGAGACGTGGTATTTAGTGAAGAACAAAGATGGAAGTGGTAAGAGTTAGAGAAAGAGGAGCAAGACAATGCAAGAATTATCGATTTTGGGTTCAGAGGAGTTGGAGAAGAAGAAGTTTCTCGAGATAACGCGATAATAAACGAAGAAGAAGAAGTAGAAGAAGTGGACGCACAGTCTACAGGGAATGAAATTCAAAACGAATCACCTGTGATTCTGAGACGATCTTCTCGCACCAGAAACTTACCAAGTTATCTCGACAACTACGAGCTCTTAGTGGAGGAAGACGAGATGTATGAGACACTTTGCGAGATTTGAATGTGATCATCTCTTAATGCTAGTGAATGAAGAACCGTGGAACTATGAGGAAGCAAAAGAGTTGAAAGTGTGGAGAGATGCTTGTGAGGATGAGATTAAATTGATAGTAAAGAATGAGACGTGGGTTCTTGTTGATCTTCCACCACATTGTAAAGCGATAGGATTGAAGTGGATCTTCAAGGTTAAGAGAAATTCCAATGGGAGTATCAACAAATACAAGGCGCGTTTGGTGGCAAAAGGCTACATACAAAAACACGGAATAGACTTTGATGAAGTCTTCTCACCTGTCGCACGGATTGAGACACTTTGTTTGATCATTGGAATATCAGCTACACGAGATTGGGAACTACATCATCTTGACGTTAAGAGCGCATTCTTGCACGGTGACATGAAGGAGGAGGTTTATGTGTCTCAACCGGAGGGTTATGCCATCAAAGGGAAGGAAGCTAAAGTCTACAAACTTAAGAAGGCACTTTACGGTCTTCGTCAAGCTCCAAGAGCATGGAACAAGAAGCTTAATACAGTGTTGATCGAGCTGAACTTTGTTCGATGTTTGAAAGAGCCATCTCTTTATCGAAAGAAGAAGCAAGATCATCTTTTGGTAGTAGCTGTTTATGTAGACGATTTGCTCATAACGGGATCTAGTTTGGCCATGATCAATGAATTTAAGAGGGATATGGCAGCCAAGTTTGACATGACAGACCTCGGTAGACTGAGCTATTACCTCGGGATAGAAGTCACGCAGAAGAAGGGGAGTATAATTTTGAGTCAAGAGAAATATGCTGCAAAGATCCTAGAAGAAGCCGGGATGAAAGGGTGTAATGCAGCACATATACCTATGGATGCTGCTCTGAAGTTGGGCAAGGCAGAAAAGGAAGATAGTGTGGATAAAACAGAGTATCGAAGACACATTGGTTGCTTGCGATATTTGATACACACAAGACCTGATCTTGCGTGTAGCGTGGGAATTCTAAGTCGTTATATGCACTGTCCAAAAGAGTCTCATAAGGCTGCACTGAAACAAGTTCTAAGATATCTACAAGGAACTTTATCGCATGGCTTAAGGTTTGAAGAAAGACCGCAAGAAGGGTTAATAGGTTACAATGATAGTAGTTACAATGTTGATCCAGACAATGGGAAAAGCACCACTGGTCATATCTTCTATCTCGGTGGGAATCCTATCACGTGGTGCTCTCAGAAACAAGAGATAGCTGCTCTTTCATCATGTGAAGCTGAGTTTATGGCTGCAACAGAGACAGCGAAGCAAGCCATATGGTTGCAGGATCTTCTTACTAAGATTTTTTGTCATACAAACAGGAGGGTGGTGATAAGAATTGATAACAAGTCTGCTATAGCTTTGTCCAAGAACCCGGTGTTCCATGGGTGTAGTAAGCACATTCACACAAGGTTCCATTTCGTTAGAGAATGTGTTGAGAAAGGACTTGTAAGTGTAGAAGATGTTGCTGGAGTGAAGCAAAAGGCTGACATACTTACAAAAGCACTTGGAAGGATTAAATTTAAAGAGATGAGAAGACTCATTGGAGTTCAAGAGTTGAAGAATGGAGATTTCAAGCTTAAGGGGGGAATATTGAGTTAAGCTAGAAATAACTTGGGTGTCAAGTTACCTAATTGTATTGAGCTATAGAATAGGAAAATATCTATTTTGTAATTCCTAATGAGTTTAGGAAAGTGTGATTCATATATATAAGATGCAAGGGTGTTTGCATATCTTATGAGTTGAGAGAATCTTAGTTTTTGAGCAAGTTTTCTAAGATATTGAGATATCAATAAAGAGTTTTAGAGTTTGAGTTAAGTCTTTGATTCAATACATAAACCATTCAGAAGAACCTCACTGATCCTCCTATCCCTTCGAATGCCAGTTTCTGAGTGCCAATTTCCCCAGCAATATTAATCAACCTGCCTTTTGGATGCCACATATCCGACCACAACCTTGTGGTTTCACTGTCTTTAACATATATCCGTAAGAACTCCTTCGCCAGAGGCCAAAACTGCAGTAACTTACGCCACACCCAAGATCACATGTGTCCTTTGCATCCCATAATATCTCATCTCAAAGCAAATACTTCCTCACCCATATAAACCATAGCGATGTGGAATTGGCGAATAAGCACCATATGAGCTTTAAAGTAAATACTGTACTGGCTTCTTGTACTCGCCGGATACCCAAGCCACGTTCTTTGTAGGGACAACACACTTCCTCCCAAACGATTTTAGCCCTCGATGTAATGTCCGAGAGCCACTCTAGAGAAAGGCAGAGCACATGCTCTCAATCTCTACTATACAGCTTTGCGGTAGACAAAATGCAGCACACTAGAAGTTGGTGATGCTGTCAATGAACGACTTGATAAGCTGTAGCCTTCCCGCATAGGAGAGATCTTTGCTCTTCCAAGAGAGAAACCGGTTCCTGATCCTTGTGATGAGAGGCTGGTAGTCATTCCTAGTCATTACTTTAGTAGTGAGGGCATGGACAAGGTACTTTATAGAGAGAGCATAGATAGATAGCCCTTGTTGGAATTCATGATTGTTTGTCTCATGTAAAGAGAGAATTCAGTCAACTTCTGACTAAATTCTTTTCAACCATACAACACGAACTCACCATTCAAGATCAGAGACAACCAACTTATGGTTGAATCCGCATACATAGCTTACTATATAACCAAGAATCTTAGACAGTAAACTGCTAATATGAAGCAGAAACTCTCTAGTATGAATCTAATCCTTCAGAAGTAACACAACACTTAGCGTTTGTGTACTTAGATGAATGAGATTTAAAATCAGTAAGCTATAGTTTAATACAATAGATAAAGAAGAGTTTAAAGTGAGTTTGACAAGTATTAGACTGCCTTAAGAAAGAAAGAGCTAAGGCAGCTTCTAAACCATAATACTTAACTCTTTACATTGTGAATATTGTTTAGACACAAGCGAGAGAGAGAGAGAGAGAGCACGAAATTAGAGAGAGAAACTTGTCTATTGATTCTGGTTAGAGTTACAAGAGGTGAAGTTGCTTTTAAATAGACAATGAGCAACATTAAACAATTACTAAAACAAGGAAATATAAACAAATAATTTTGTAGGGATGAGAAGAGGCCAAAGGGGATACATCCAAGGGGAGGCACGTCCAGAGGAGAAGAAAGGGACATGAGGCAGGGTGTGGTCTCCATGGTGATAGTGACAGGTTTGCTACAACGCCTTATGCACCCATGTGACTTTTCTCTACCTAATTCAAACCAGATCCTTCCTATTGAATTCAAACTGAGTATCCAATGGTTCTTGGAGCTTAGAAACGTCCATTAAGCATTCTCACTCATTTCTTGTCTTGCAAGGTAGGTTAGGTCAAGTTGGTAGCTTGTGGAGAAAGTCTGTACGAACAAAACCAAATTGGCTTCTCTAGAAGAACTCTCCTTTGATCATGAACTAAATCATTTCCTCTGGTTATTCTCTTTTTCATTTCAACACTTCCCCTCAAGTTTGACCATAGGAGATCCGTGGGAAAGTTTGGAACTGAGAATACTTGCCTCATTAAAAAACCTAACTATGGAAAACCTCTTGGAAATAAACCACATGTAGGGAAAAAGAGTGCAACCATTTCAGTCTAGGGATTGGCCAGTTAGTTAATGAGCCTTATGATCATTGTTAGGGACTCAGAAACTATGGACCATGGCCTTGCTTCAGTGGCAAACATGCACCAATGACTTCCTTGTTTCACACTCAAAACTGCTTCGAACTCTCCATGTGGCTGGTTCTTCGTTTCCCCTTTTCTTCCGACATTATGCCAACATCAAAGGGTTTGATTCACGACTAAACTCTTGTCATGAGATCCAAGTACCTAATTCAAACAAAAAGGGGAAAACCTATTCAAACAAGAATAAATATAGTTTTAGGTACTTCCCTTGCATAACTTTATGGAATGGATATTGGCTTCTCATATAACACCCTTCCTCAAGCTTGACCTGAGAATGAGAGTATGTGGTCAAGATTGGATGATGAGAACCAATAATGATCACCAATGCCTTGAGACCACAATCCTCTTACCTTGACTTGTGGCTTTTTCTCTTGAGTGTGCTTCATGTCCACCCTCTTGGCATCAGGTAAGTCACTTCTGAGCAATTTCTCCACTGCTCCAATCATCTTGTCTACAAATTTGGAAGTTAATGAACATAACAATGTCCAAATGTTTGTTGGGCAGTCTCCATGGTTAGGAATATACAACATGTGTAGGCTCTGAACAACATGGAAAAATCACCATGGTCAGGAATATGAATCTTGTGCAGACTCTGATCAACATGGGCAAACTATAAACCAACACTATCATGGGTTTTCACCAAGTCTGATCTTTAAAAAGTCATTTAAAACAAGTACAGCAAGCAATTGACATATATCTTCATGATTCTATCCTAGCAACACTTCTCTGAATCCAAATCATCAAGGCTAAGTATTCATGCAACAAGACAATCATTTTCCTAAGAGCAAAAGCTAGACAATTTTTTAGAGACATTTTTAACTTCAAGATAGTTTTAACAACCTTAGGCAGATTCTAAGAGATTGTGAAAATAGAGACTAAGTAACCAGGATATAAGCAACCAGAGAATATAAGTAACCAGAGAATGAGTAGAGACTAGAAAATGATGTAACAAGAGTATTAGCAGCCAGGGAATGGGAGAATGATAGAGAATAAGTAACGTGGAGAATCAGAGAATGAGAGAATAGAGAACAGAAAATAGAAATTTTCTCAAGAGTTCTAATGGACAAAGTTTTGCTCTGTTTTCTTGAGTTTTACGGAAGCATTAACAGCCAGGAGCATCAAATACTCATCAAGAGTTGATGCTTTAGTAGCTGAATTACAATTGACCAATGGACAATTAATTTATCCACTGATATTAGACATGTGCCACTGGAATAACTCATGAACTGATGTTTTCCAGAACTTGCAACAAGAGAACCATCAGAATAACACATGAAAAAGTGTTTCATGTGGCTTAGACAAAAATTAAACCAATTGATCAAAACAGTTTGTCCACTGGTCAAAGAGATGCGCCATTAAAAAAAAATTATTATCCAATGGATAAAGCATAATCGTGAAGCATTTTTGAAATCTTTCTCTTCCTCAACCTTGATTAAAGATACTAACAAGTACTGACCAAGCTAACTTAATATCCGAGTGAGAGAGAAAGTATTTACTCAAAAACAGAGAGAAAAGAGTTGATTTGATCCTAAAGAAGAGCAACAAAGCTCTGCTACTATGTTGGAATTCATGATTGTTTGTCTCATGTAAAGAGAGTATTCAGTCAACTTGTGTCTGAATCCCCTTCAACCATACAATAGGAACTCACGGGAAATCGGTCAATTCCTTTGTCAACAGGGGCTAACGGTCCCAGTCAGTACATAAACACATTAACTGTGCGAAAACATACATGAACTAGTAAAAAAATCAATTTTCATACATGAACTTTCAAAATTTGGTTTTAACATACATTGACTTAATTTCCGTTTGTCAGACGTTAAATTGTCATTAACATGTAACATGAAATTGGCCAATTCATACATTAACATGGACCAACGGTCTCGATGAATACATAAATGTTTCACCTGTGCGAAAACATACATTAACTAATACAAAATTTAAATTCCATACATAAACTTTTGAAATCTAGTTTTAACATACATTAACTTAATTTTCACTAGTCTATAAATTGTCTGACTCGTGTTGATTAAGTAAGGTTATTTATTGTATTATGTGGTAATTAAACCATATTACGTGGTAAATGATTGACAAAAATAAATCATTTGGAACAAATGATTTTGTTTCATGTAACTCATTAGTTAGTTTTTTCTTTAAATTGTTTTTTGTTTTTTCGACTTTTTTGGCAAAAAAAACTAACACATAGAAGACAACACAGTACAAAATCAAACAGAGAAAAACGAAAAAAATTCTAGCTTATACATTCTCGTTTCTCTCTGTTCAGTTTTATTATTTGTTGTCTTCTCTATGCTACATTTTGTTTTGTCAAAAAATTCAAAAAATAAATAAATAAAGAACAAAACTAACTAATGAGTCACAGGATAACAAAATCGTTTTGCCTAAATGGTTTATTTTCTCAGTCAATTACCACATAATAAATTTTAATTAACATATAATACAATAAAAACCTTATTTAATCAACATGTGACATACATTTTATATTCGGTAATATTAGACTAGTGAAAATGAGATCAATGTATATTAAAACCAAATTTTGGAAGTTCATGTATTGAATTTAAATTTTTATTAGTTGATGTATGTTTTGATTGTGATTGTTGGTCATTGTTGATGTAGGAATTGACCGATTTCATGTTACATGTTAACGACAACTTAACGTTTGACTAACGGAAATTAGGTCAATGTATGTTAAAACCAAATTTTGAAAGTTCATGTATGGAAATTGAATTTTGTACTAGTTGATGTATGTTTTCGCACAGGTAACGTGTTTATGTACTGATCGGGACCGCTGGCCTCTGTTGATGTAGGAATTGGCCGATTTCCCTAGGAACTCACCATTCAAGATCAGAGACAACCAACTTGTGGTTGAATCCTCATACACAACTTACTATATAACCAAGAATCCTAGACAGTTAAGTTGTTATATGAAGCAGAAACTCTCTAGTATGAATCTAATCCTTGAGAAGTAACACAACACTTAGAGTTTTATACTTAGATGAATTGGATTTAGAATCAGTGAGATAGAGTTTAAAACAATATATAAAGAAGAGTTTAGAGTGAGTTTGACAAGTATTAGGCTGCCTTAAGAAAGAAAGAGCTAAGACAGCCTCTAAGCCATAATACGTAACTCTTTACATTGTGAATATCGTTTAGACACAAGCAACAGAGAGAGAGAGAGAGAGAGAGCAGACAAAACTAGAGAGAGAAACTTGTTTATTGATTATGGTTAGAGTTACAAGAAGTGAAGCTGCCTTTAAATAGACAATGAGCAACATTAAACAATTACTAAAACAAGAAAATATAAACAAATAATTCTGTAGGGATGAGAAGAGGCCAAAGGGGATACAGCCAAGGGGAGGCACGTCCAGAGGAGGAGAAAGGGACATGAGGCAGGGTGTGGTCTCTATGGTGATAGTGACAGGTCTGCTACAACTCCTTACGCACCTATATGACTTTTCTCTGCGTAATTTAAACTAGATCATTCTTTTTGAATTCAAACTGAGTATCCTATGGTTTTTGGAGCTTCGCAACGTCCATTAAGACTTCTCACTTATTTCTTGCCTTGCAAGGTAGGTTAGGTCAAGTTGGTAGCTTGTGGAGAAAGTCTGTACGGACAAAACCAAATTGGCTTCTCTAGGTGAACTCTCCTTTGATCATGAACTAAATCATTTCCTCTGGTTATTCTCTTCTTCATTTCAACAGCCCTGACATAGCTGCTGCATCTCAAGAACAAGCTTACCTCTTCCTGCTGTAAAAAAACAGTGGACTCTGCTACATTTATCTGTGATATACCATGGATTTTACCTATAATAAATAAAGTATTTTTAAAGTCTTTTATATGCATTTGGTACTATTTTAGAGTATTTACAGGTCCATGTACTCATTTGAAGCAATTGGAGCTTTTGAGCTATTTTAGAGCATTTAGGATGCTCAGCAGAAACTCAAAGTCGGATCCAGATTTATGAAGGGACCATTGATCAACGTCACACACTATGCGTTGATGACAGCCAAGTCGACAGCAAGAATAGTGAAGGCTTGAGAAATTACAAGTTTTACCTAGAAGTTTCATTATTTGTAAGACAAGTCCCTAGCCGAAATTTAGACTATTTATTAGGGTTTTATATCTTAGTTTTAACCTAAGCCTAAGAGACCTAAGAAAGAGTTGTATTCTAAGTTACACAATAGTTTGAGAATTAAGATTTGGAACACATTGCTACATCTTTTGGAGAGAAAGATCTGATCATCATTACAGAGAAGATCTTGAACTCCTTATCTCTTTACTCAATTTATTATATGCAATCTATTCAAAATATATCCATGTTCTTTACTGCTATGTATGAGTAGTTCACTGTAAGATTTAGGGTTATACAATGGTAATAATATATTTCTGATTTTGTAGAATTGTTTGAGTAATCCTCTTGGTTCTTTGTTTAAGTTATTCTTTAATGCTAAGTTGAACGTGATCACCTCAACCTTAGAAATTAGGGTTCTATAGCGCAAGCGAGATCTTGGTTATAACCTGGAATCTATCTTAAACTATCTAAATAACCGGTAACAAACGAGAGTTGAATTGGAAGTTTAGAGAACCCATCAAATCACAAAACCAGTATTGTTTAGAATGAGCATTGATTGACACCACTTGGTGGACATCGATCGATACTCAGTTGAGATGCGCGAGAGAGAGCTCCTAAGCCCTAAGGTTTGAGTTCAGAACGATGCTTAATAAAAGCCTAGCATCTATTAATATGTAGTACCTAATCTTGCCTAATAATTTCTCCCAAGTCTAATCCCCTAATTTAATCCTCACAAACCAAATCAGCCTTGAAATCGCTTTTATTGTTATTGTTACAATTCTACTAGCTTTAATTCGAAAACAATAAGTATATTGCGTAATCCTAGAGTATATGTGGATCCGATCCCCAAGTACTACACTGAACCTCTTATATGAGAGAGTAAAAGTGGGAAATAAGATTAATTTGAAAGTGAAATAAAAAACAGACATCAAATATGGCGCCGTTGCCAGGGACTCTTGCTTATTGCCATTAAATTTCATTTAGAATATTGTCTAGATTTTACTTTACTTTTTGCTAATTTATTATTTCCCTAAACCTCATGAAGCATGTACGATTGACGGAGCTAATCCGGAATCGATCGACGCTCGTCCACCACTGTCGGGCGACACCCTTCCTTTGTCATCAATCGATGCGAATCAACCTGAAGCAGGTAAGTACAATAAAGCAATGAAGTAAGCCAACAATAAATTATCATGGAGCTGCATTTCCCAATCAAATAAGTAAATCTCCAAAGAATGAGACCAATCAAGAATTCCCAATGCTCGAATACCTAAACCCCAGCTGAACATAATCCAATATATCCGCGATTCGATTATCCGATAACCATATCAGAAGTTTTGTGCTTGATATCTACTTCCTAATTATGGCGCCCAAAAACCAGTTCATTGGTTTTCCCACCGAACACCCAAACGATCACATCGAGATGCTAGAATACATGGTGAACGACGATTTCAATTGCTGCAAGATTTTTCGTTTTTCCCTTGAAGGTGATGCCAGGAGGTGGCTGAATCAGCTACCACCAGAATCCCTTACTTGTTGGGAAGATATTAGAAGCGCGTTCATCAATCACTTCTTTGAAGAAGAGAGATACTGGGAAGCAAGAAGAAAAATATCCACTTTCATTCAAGGCAGCCGCGAATCAATTAAGAACTCATGGACGAGGTTCAAGAGTTATCAACTTGCAGTAGCCATTGCAATGTCGTAGCTTTACGAAGTGGTATACAATTCACCCCTGGCGTTAAAGAAAGCATCACCATCGATGAATTTTAGAAAACTACAACAAATGAAACCGAAAAATCGCATCCCATTCCGCTTGAAATATACGAGAAAGATCTCGATATCATCCCCGAAACTGACGTATTAGACCAAAATGATAACCTCGAGGAATTAATTATTGAGCCTGAGGGAAAGAACAAAAACGTAAGAGACATCGATCGACACCCCTTACCGGATATCGATCAATACCAATCGAAACGCCCCTTTCCGCCAAAAATGCTAAGAAGAAGAAGAAGCAGCTGGAAAAAAGCAATATACAAGAAAGTGTTTGACAAAGTAAACATCGAGATGCCACTAAGAGATGCCATTCACATCTCCTCTGCCATTAAGCAGTACGTGAAAGATGTGGCATCACGAGGATTTCATGAATCAGAACAATGCGTGATGATGGTATCCGAAGAAGTGAGCGAAATTATTCAAGGAAAACCTCCAGTCAAACTCCCTGATCCCGGTAGTTTTGTTTTGGACTGCACTATTAGCGATGAGAGATTTCAAAGATCCCTCTGTGATTTTGGCTCTGATGCCTTATTCCGTTGCAGTCACTCTCAGGCTAACATAGTTTCAACCTACAAGGGTCACTCTCGTTTTAGCTGATAGATCCACTAGAATTCCGGAAGGTGTACTTGAGGAGGTGCCCGTACCCATTCATAATTGTGATATACCTGCAGATTTCGTAGTGCTTAAATATGAGCGAGAACCTCGAAACCCGATTATCTTAGGAAGACCTTTCCTGGACATTGACGGGACGATCATTGATGTCAGGGAAGGACGTATATGACTCAACATTGGGAAGATACCGATGGTCTTTGACATGGAAAAGATAATAAAACAACCTTTGATAGACGGTCAAACCTACCATATCGATTACTTTTCCGACCTAGCAGAAGAATCGTTCATAGATATGTGCTCAAACGAACCATTAAAGAAAGCAATCACATCTTTTGAAGGTGACATCTCTGCGTTAGAAAATCGTACTGGAGAATATACAAGGTTAATGGATGTCACAGAATAAATTTTTAATGTAGATCTTAACAAACTCGACCTATCGACCCCCGTTGATCGACACCCCTCTATCACCGTCGATCGACAACATACTGTTACCGACGACTAGAGCAAGGAAAAAGTACCTAAAAATCGAGTTTAAACCACTTCCAGTCGGCCAAAAATATGCTTTTATTTACGAAAACTCCTATCATGTCATCATAAATGCAAACTTGAGTAGCGGAGAGCAAGCATTGTTACTGAATAAACTTTGGAAGCACCGCAAGGCTCTCGGATATTCGTTAGATGACATCCCGAGAATCTTTCTCGATTTATGCATGCATAGGATACACCTTGATGATGAATCCAAATCACCCATCGAGCATCAGAGGAGATTGAACCCTAACCCGAAGGACGTAGTTAAAAAGGAAATCATGAAACTTCTAGAAGCAGACGTTATTTATCCGATCTCAGAAAGCAATTGTGCCAGTCCGGTTCATGTTGTCCCAAACAAAGGAGGAATCACTGTGGTAAAGAAAGACAAAGATGAATTGATCCCTACTAGAACTGTCACCGGACACAAAATATGTATCGATTACAGGAAACTAAATGCTGCCACACGAAAGATCATTTCCCTTTACCCTTTATCGATCAGATGTTAGAACGGCTTGCAAGCCGCGAATACTACTGTTTTCTCGACGGGTATTCCGGATTCTTCCAGATTCCCATACATCCGGACTATCAAGAAAATACCACCTTTACCTGTCCAAATGGAACATTCGCATATCGCAGGATGCCAATCGGACTCTGCAACGCCCATGCGACCTTCCAAAGATGCATGATGTCGATATTCACCGATATGATCGAGGACCTATGTAAGGTCCTAGCTAGATCTGGAGAGAAAAATCTGGTTTTGAACTGAAAAATGTCATTTTATGGTTAATAGTAGAATTTTCTTGGGACACGAAGCCTCAGCAGCCGAACTTGAGATGGAAAAGGCAAATATTGAAGTAATGACTGCACTGCCACCACCCACTAATGTCAAAGATGTTAGACGTTTTCTAGGACATGCTGGATTCCATAGGTGATTCATAAAAGATTTTAGCAAAATTGCTAGACCCTCACTGCGCTCATGTGCAAAGAGATGAAATTCGATTTACACCTAAATGTGTCGACGCCTTTAAAGAAATTAAATCACCGCTCATATACGCCCCCGTTGTCCAAGCACCAGACTGGAATCTACAATTCAAAATTATGTGCGATGCCAGCGATTTCGTTGTAGCTGCAGTACTTGTACAAAAGAAAGACAAAAATTTGCTTGCTATATACTACACCAGCAGAACTATAGACGATGCGCAAGCAATTATGCGACAATGGAAAAAGATTTATTGGCTGTAGTATTCACATTCAAGAAATTTTGATCCTATCTAGTCGGTTCAAAAGTAATAGTTCACACCGACCATGAGGCATTGAAATACTTAATGAATAAAAAGGACGCTAAGCCGAGACTTCTACGATGGATCCTACTTCTCCAAGATTGGACATAGAAGTCAAAGATAAGAAAGAAATAGAAAACAGAGTCGCAAATCACTTATCACGAATAAGAATAGATGACGACATCCCAATAGATGATTTCTTACCCACAGAAAATGTCTAGTTAGAAGAATCGACTTTCGTTGGTAGAGTTAGTTTGGCACATGAAGTGGAATCGATCTGCACCATGCTAAGCCCATCGAACGACTATGGCCGTCGACCATCGATTGATGCTACCCATAATCCGTCGATCGACGATACACTTGAAAAGGACGGTGAAATAACAATTCCAATAAACATCAACGTCAGTTGTAAGCCTTCGATCCCGAATAATGACTCTCCCGTAGGTAGAGGTTTGAGTCGTTGGTGTGTGCAGTAAACACCATTGATAGACCTTGGTATGCAGATATAGTAAACTATCTTGCGTCCTAAGTAGAACCTGAAATCTTCAAAGGATATCACAAAAAGAAAATTTTGAGAGAAATCCGGAGATATCACTGGGATGAACCTTATCATTAGAAACACTGTTCTGACGGCATATACAGACGGTGTGTTGCCGAAAGCGAAACTACAGATATTTCATATCATTGTCACAGATCTGATTACGCTGGATATTTTGCTAGTTTTAAGAAAGTGTCAAAAATCCAACAAGCATGCTTTTGGTGGCCAACTATGTTTCGAGATGCTGAAGCTTACATAGGGAATGCGACCCCTGACAATGAAGAGGAAAAATCGGCAAGAGAAATAAAATGGAACAAAGTTTCATACTCAAAGTTGATGTGTTTGATTGCTGAGTCATCGATTTCATGGGCCATTTCCCTTGTTCGCATAGAAATAAATACATACTGGTCACTGTAGACTATGTATCTAAATGGGTAGAAGCGATAGCAACCCTGAAAAATGATGTTGCCGTAGTCGTTAAACTCTTTAAGAGTATTATCTTTCCCATATTTGGAGTTCTGTGAATCGTAATAAGTGATGGAGGTATCCATTTCATTAATAAATTGTTCGAAAAAGTACTCAATAAACATGGAGTTCACCATCGAGTAGCTACACCCTATCATCCTCAAACCAGCGGAAAAGTAGAAGTATCCAACCGTCAGATTAAAGAAATCCTATAAAAGACGGTATGATCAACCCGTAAAGATTGGTCTTTGAAATTAGATGATGCACTTTGGGCATACCGATCAGCGTTTAAAACACCATTAGGGACTACCCCATTTCACCTAATATATGGAAAACCCTGTCATCTCCCTGTAGAACTAGCGCATAAAGCCGAATGGGCCTTAAAAAGATAAACTTTGATGCTACACCTGCAGTAGAAAAGAGATAAATTCAACTAAATGAGCTCGACGAAATCAGATATCGCGCCTACGATAACTCGAAATTTTACAAAGAGAGAACGAAAACCTATCACGATAAGAAAATTATTTCATGTCATTTTGAACCGAATGATCAAGTATTCATGTACAACTCTTCATTAACTCATTTACTGGAAAACTACGTTCTCGTTGGTCTGACCCTTCACCATTAAAGAAGTTACGCCTTACGGGAAAATTGTCCTATTTAATCCTAAAGGAGAGGATTTCATGGTGAATGGGCAGCGAGTGAAACATTACTGGACTAGAGCTGAAATTTCGGATACTAAGACCATGCGTCTAGAAGTGCCTAACCCCGAATGATAACCTCATTTTTCGTCAAGCTACCGACTTTAAACAAGCGTTGAGTGGGAAGCAAGCCATTAATTTAAATATATATATAATAAAAATAAATAAATATATATATAATAAAAATAACAACATAAAAAGATTAAAATATATATAATAACAATAATTAACTAATTAATAATAAATATGTATTTACAAATTTCTTAAGTGAATATGGAGTCACTGAGCAAACCATCGATTGACGCCCCTATAGGACCGTTAATCGACGGTCGTGTGTCGAGTAGGTTAACTCGACACGACCACAATTCAGAAATCACTTTTCTCCAAACCGCCAAAAACACACACGAGTAAACACACAATTTCTCTCTCAGGTTTTGGCCGATTTTGCTCGTTTTTGAGTCTAGATCATTCGTTTTTACCCTTTCTACTTGTTTAGTTCATTCAATCACTCAATCATCAAGGTATGTTTTCCAAATCTCTTAGTTACGAAACTTCATAGGGTTTAAAGAAAAATCGAATATTTTTGTGGATTAGCTCGGAATTTAGGACGTTTTAGGGTAATGGAGTACTAGATTAAGGACTATCTATCATCTATACATACGATTTGCACAATTTGAGTTGATTATTTTTTATTTCCTAATCCTTCATCCGCGATGCACCATCGATCGATGCCCATGAGTCGCGGTCGATCGATAGCCATGAGGCTATATTGATCGATGCCCATGTGTTACCATCGATCGATGGTTACTCTTTTTGTCTCGACTTCGACTCTAATTCTTGGTTTGATTTTAATTAAAGATGGACGAGAGGCGAACAAAAGCACGATACGAGACCGGTAGCACCAGTGCTCCACCATGGGGTCCTCCATGCCGAGACCCATGGCCAAAAGAAGAGGATGACTTACTCATGACATTCGAGGATTATCCCAACCCTCGAAAAGCAGTGGCATAGAGGAAATGCACACATCGTCATGTACGCAAGGAGTGGGATGATTTTGATAGCCTCTACTACAACGCTTAGCAAAGCGTTACCATCGAGCCCACCAAGTTCGTCAATAAGGGAGCTCTGAAGAAGCTGGGACTCTACACAGATTTTAGACAGATGGTGTAGGAGCTTGAACTGGGCACCATGTCTACTAAGCCATATCCTTTTTATCTCGACCTGGTCTGACAATGCATACCTACAGCTTGCGCTCTACAAGAGCCCCAGGGGAAGGTGGTGCATGAGACCACCCTATATTTTCTCATCAAAGGCATCCGGTATCGGATCCCCATCCCGCAACTTTGTGAGATTTAAGGCTTCGAGATCGGCACCAGCGCATGTTCAGTCGCTTCTTTCCCTTGTTTGCATACCTTCTGGGGTCTCATCGGGATAGGCCACTTTGACTCCAGCTTGGCCACTCAGACAGACGTCCGTCACCCCACTCTGTGCTATTTCCTGAAGGTCCTTGCCAACACTATGTTGTGCAAGATGGAACCCAACAAGGTTAGGGTTCAGGAGCTGACATTGCTATATTATTCCGTCATGGAATTAGTTGGGCTTGATGATGAGATCTTTCCCCCACCTGTGAGCGATCAGCAGGTGAACTTGGGGCCATGTTTTCTGAGCACCTAGCGACCTTGAAAGGACAAACCTTTCAAGGGTTATGGCTCGAAGAGGGAGACGATCGGGAGCCTCTTGACACCTATTTCAGCTTTCTTGGAATTAGCTTCAAGGGAGCCTAGGTGGAGAGGGAGCTGCGGTTCATGGATGAGGGTCACTTGACGAGGACCCATTGGCTGAAAATGGGACGCTATTGGTCCTTTGTGGATGACGAGGGGCTTCAGATGATAGAGCTCCCAGCGGACGAGGTGACTAACTTCGTTGATGATCCCCAGCGCCTCGACTTCCGACCAGCTGAGAAGCACCTCCACACGACACCTCTCAGGATACGGCGCAGAGGAGGCCTTAGACCAGCCCACCCGGTTGCAGTAGCCGCAGGGGACGCACCAGCACAGCCACCTCCATCTCTCCCAGCTTTTCCTAAGATCCCGGAGATCCCCCTCCACGACTATGGTGTCTTCCAGCGGGCCGTATTTGACGCACTTAGAGTGATATGGGCAAGAGTGGAGACGATGTCTCGGTGCCAGTGTTTGTGCCGTCCCAGGACCAGAGCCAGATCGCCACCGGGAGCAGCACCACAACACCAGCAGCATGATACAGATACCTCAGACGATGACTTGAGCAGTTATAAACACAACTCCAGCCTGAGAAGGTTACATCAAATATGTTTTTAAAGTTATCCCCCTGAACTCTAGTTTCAAGCAAACATCCAAAAGCCAACTTCGTAGCATTAACCCAATATCTAACTGCATTTTTTTAACATGGCTTACTGAACCCACGTATGTTCAAAGAAAAGATTGACGACATCAGTGCCTCATGCAGGACGCATTTTGTTGATGTTGAACCTTCTGTTGTTGAGTCACTTCCTGAACCAGATTTCTAGAGTTCACTATAATATGTTTATTACCTTTACCTCTACTACAATGAGAGGGTCCCTGTTTTGAATATGCACTGTGGGTTTAGCCATAATGCCCAGTCCATCCACTTTATTCTCAGCATTTAGTACCTTTTGATCTGGAACATCCACTTCTTCCCCATCAACGCTCTCTTCCTCACCGACTTCATCGCTCTCATCCTCAATTTCTTCTTCTTGCCTAATATCCTGAAGGACCTAGAAAACATTAGGGGATATACACTCCCTGGGAGCATAGAATTTCTTTGGAGGAGACGAATTAACACTACAAGAAATATAGACATTGTTAGCACGAGTTTTATGCTATTATAGATGTATGATAGCGAATTATGAAATGCTATGTATGCGGCAGCCATCATAGGTACCCCCTTTAAGATAGCATTTTTTGCAATGCTACGAAATGTTAGTATTTCATAGCGCAAATGTAGGTGCTATTATTAATGAAACTACGGCACGATGTATTTCCGTTACAAATTGATTACGATACATATTTCGTGCCATGATAGGGCCATCTACAATAGCAGTTGCATATTTTGATTATCGCTTTTGAAAAGTGCTATACTGAATATAATTATAGCATTTCAGTTGTTATGATAGTTCGAATCGTATGATATTTTAAATGCTATTATCTGTGACTATGGCTGTTTTTTTTTTGCTATTGATACTTTGTATGAAAGCTATTATATGGTAGTTTTATGTAACCTGCTTTCATTATAGATACATCAAAGACAACAACAACATTCATATTAAAAGTTTCAACTACATAAGTCATTACAGAAGAAAGATACCATAAGCAGTTTCAGAACACAAGACATAGTCATAAGCAAGTTTCTAAACACATAACATAGTCATAAGCATAGGCTTAAAAGAAAAGGTACAACTTCTTGTTCATTACCTAGCCTAAAATTAGCTAAGTCGGACCAAAGTTCTTCATCCCTTGCTGCAGGCTGCATCAATAAAAATCCCATCAGATAAGCAATTACTTTCGCATCTTTAAAACATAAGGCACAACACTTACATCATCTTAATAGATGATCAATTTATCAATTGGCCATGCAATTGATGAACCATGTGCATCCTTCAAAAACTCGATCTCATCTGACTTCCTCCACACTTCGGCATCATCTAAGACCACTGCATCAACCCACACTCTAGCTGCATCCGGACCCAACCGTACAAAGTGGACCATTTGATCAGGGTCAGTTGAATGTACACGTCCTTCAGCAACAACTTGTTTCCTTCCACCAATGTCCATCAGTTTGCACTTGTTATTCGCTTGTATTGGTTTAGACCGATGATTAAGCTGACATGTATACAATACACACTAATTCAAACCCAGAGATTAATAAATCTATCGATGATTGAAACAGACCAAATATTTACCTGATTAGTTGCTGGAGACTTTTCAGGAGGAGTTGATGTTTTTGCTCCTGATTTTGCAACTTTATTACCACTTTTTCTTGGAGACCTGAGACCTACAGACTTAGTACCTTTATTTCCTGTTTCTCTTGCGGTTCCTGCTAAAGACGCAATGTTAGAAGTTGGAGATTGTTGTGTTGTCCCTCCTGGTGTGTTCTCAAAAACAACTTTGTGAACAGGCCATGGTATAAAGGAGTGTAAGCAGTCCTCAAGGTATGCCAGCTCCATCGTAGGCCTCCATAAATACGTCCCTTGTTCAAGTACCACATCGAGAAATACTTTAACTGCTTTGGGTCCGAGAGGAATTCCATTTACCAGTGCCTTTGCTTCTTGTGTCTGCCAACGGCCTCCAGCAACAACTACATCATCATCAGACAAATCCAGTAGCTTGCATTTGTTGAGAGAATTTGTTCTCGAGCCCTGTCAAACATGTTAACATACAAACTCATGAAAGGAAAATACATCATTACCTTATCTAGAATCTTAATGCAATCAAAGAAACCTATACCAGTGGTGCAATATCTTCTGGTAGAAGCCCCAAGCCTAGTTCAACACATTTATGCTTAGGCCATGCAATAACATGACCAAGAGCTTCCTGAATTGTACACATGTTACTCGTAGGCCTCCATAGAAATGCTTCACGCTCAGTAGCAACATCAACCATTACTTTAACATCCTTAGGGCCTAATCTACTGTCATTCACTATATCATCTGGGTCAGAAGAAAGGATACGGCCCTCACCAACGTTCCCATCTTCATCAGCCCAATCAATAAGAAGACACCTCTTCTGTGATCTCTTGTTCACACTCTGAAAAATAGTAATGATGGCAAAATGTAATAGTTTACACTAGAAAGCCGTACATTCATCTTATATACATGACTTACTCTCGCAGCCGAGTTTTCACCCACTTCATTGTCTTCTTTCTGTTACAGAAACCAAAAACAACGGAGTTATTACCTCTTATCTTAACTTAATAATAAATAGTTGTCTTACATGGCTTCTAACTTTGGCAAGTTCCGACTTTAACTCGTTAACCATTTGCTGGAGATGATTTTGCTTCTCTTGCATTTCAGTGATAGTCTTGTGTTTGACATTGAAGCAAGCTAATTTCGTCTTACTTATATTTCTACCCATTGCTCTCATACGACCAGGATTATCAGGTCCTAATAGTTGGGCGAGTGTATCTGTAGCTTCAATGCTACTTGGTGAATGAGTAGGACCATAAACAGCTTGAATCTCAGCTGCCTTTTGCTGTAGATAATAAACGAGAGACATTAGAAGTTGGTTTAAAAGTAGTACCAGATGATGGGTTTAACTCACCAAAGGACCTAAATATGAAGACAGCTTAACTGAACCAGGACCATAAGCTTCTCCCATGAAAGTGAAATCCACGTGAACTCTGGTATTTGGATCTCTAGCTAGGTCTCGCATCATTGTAGGTCCACGCTTTCTCTTACGGGAGCTTGGACCCACTGGCTCTTGAGTTAGTTCGACCTCACCATCAGGCTCTTGCTCATGCTTATCTTCCTGCTCTTGCACACCCTCTTCTTCCTCGTAATGATCTTGTTCCTGCTCTTGCTCATGCTCTTCTTTGTCAGAATTTTCTTGTTCCTGCTCCTGCTCATGCTCTTCTTCCTCGGAATTATCTTGTTCATTCTCATGATCGTGCTCTACTTCCTCAGGCTGCTCCTTATCCTTCTCTTGCTCATGCTCTTCTTCCTCAGGCTGCTCCTTATCCTGCTCTTGCTCATGCTCTTCTTCCTCAGGCTTCTCCTTATCCTGCTCTTGCTCATGCTCTTCTTCCTCAGGCTGCTCTTCCACAGGTATTTCTGGTGTTTTTAAACTACACACGAACTCAACATCTTGATCATCTACTACTTTTGCTTTCTTTGTAGGTTTCCTTCCGCGTTTTTTTCCCTTTGGACGTCCCATCTCAGTTTACCTGAAAAAAAAATATTATAAAGAGTTAGTCCATATAGAACATAATATTCAAACCAAACATCAATGACTTAGCTAATAACTGATAACTAAGAGACAATGACACACTAACAAGCATCAAACATATGTAATTCACATCAAAGACAACAATAAGGATACGATTCACACAAATATGCCTTCACAATCAGTTCTGGCATTCTCAGCTTCATCTATGTCAACATCCATGTCAATGCTAGCTGGCATTGGTCCCATGTCTGCAGTTCCCTCTTGAATGTCTTCCTTACTGTATCTTCTAGACGGCACCTGATAAAGTCAAAACAATTACAAATTAACGTACAATAACATATAATTAAAACACTTGGAAAATAAATCACTACCTTTTCTTTTAACCAACTTGTAAAATTCTTTGTATGCATACTCCATAACGTTGATGCATCTCCTCGACATTTTCTGTATGTATCTTGTAGATACTGTAGATGCTCACTTCAAATTCAAAACAAATACATCAGAATATTGATGACATAATGTAATCGAGTTAGTGAAATAGGCTTGAATATGACACTTACTCTACATAAGGTTCCACTATAGACATATTTTGGATGATAGCAAGATGTGCAACTCTCAGTTCCATCTCAGACAGAGTTAATGTAGTTCCGGATGATATTGGACGACCCTCTAATATAGAATTGTTCTCATACTTCATGTTTCTTTCTGCTTTCTCTTGGACATTTGTTGTCTTCTTCAGAAACTCACTGTAAAAACGGATACATTCCTCAGCTAGATATGACTCGGCGATGCACCCTTCGGGTCTTGCAGGATTCCTCACAAAGTCCTTGAGGACTTTCATGTACCTGAAACAAATATCCAATTTGAAAGGTTAACTTAAGAATGGTTAAATTAAAACTACACTTATATATATATGTGTACCTTTCAAATGGGTACATCCATCTAAACTGTACTGGTCTACCAAGTCGAGCCTCTCTTCCAAGATGCACAGTCAAATGGAGCATGATATCAAATAAACTTGGAGGGAAGAATCTCTCAAACAAGCACAAAGTTTCAACTACATCAGCTTCCATAACCAAAAGCTTTTCCATGTCAATCACTCTCTGACACAACACATTGAAGAATGCGCATAACCTAAAAACGGCAAGCCTCGGTCCTTTAGGTAACAAACCTTTAAGTGCAATGGGCAGAAGCTGTTGCATTAACACATGGTAGTCATGTGATTTCAACCCTGAGACTTTGCAATCATCTAATGAGACAGCTCTTGATATGTTAGAACAATATCCATCTGGCCCTTTAAAGTCAAACAAACGCCTGCAAAAGATCTTCTTCTCTGCCTTGGACAAAGACCACGGTGCTGGAGGAAGATATGTGCGTTTACCCTGGATTCTAGGGTGCAACTCTGGCCTAATACCAAGGTCCTCCAGATCTTTACGAGCTGCCAGGCCATCCTTTGATTTCCCACAGTGTAACAACGTTGATACTAAACTCGCACAAAAATTTCTTTCCACGTGCATTACATCTAGGTTGTGCCTCACCGGAAGCTCCTAGTCATAACAATAAACCAAACAAAATATATAGGTTAAAATAAAGAAGACAGTCGCAATATAAAATCATTTAAGCATATAAAACAACAAACTTACCTCCCAGTAAGGTAGTGTGAAGAAGATTGACCTCTTCTTCCATCTAGTTAACTCTTCTTCGTCTACTTGTACTTCTTCATCTTCATCTTCCTCGGATTCACTAGAAAAAGTCTCACTATCAGAGCCTTGATTTACAGAGGAAGGATTCCTTTTTCTCTTACTTGCAGACCCTTTCAAATTTCCAAACACATTTTTGAAATTCCTAAGGTTTTGAGATATCTCACGTCCAGTTAGTATTCTTCCTCTTCTTCCTTTTTCAGCTTTGCCATCAAACCATTTTTTCTTTCCCCGGAAATTGTGAGTTGGTGGCAGACCCTTTCTATGGCACATGTAGACATGTTTTCTGCTGTGCTTTAGCCACATGCTATCAGTGTTCTTCCCACACAACGGACAACCCATTTTACCTTTGACCTTGCATCCTGCAAGATTCCCATAAGCTGGGAAATCATTGATAGTCCAGAGAAGCATCGCCTTAAGATTAAATGTTGATCCTGTCATGGCATCGTATGTTAACTCTCCAATGCTCCACAGACTGTTAAGATCTTCAATGAGGGGTTCTAAGTACACATCAATGCTATTACCAGGCTGATGTGGACCAGGAATTAACAATGATAGCATGATGTTCTCCTTCTTCATGCATAAGTCAGGAGGTAAGTTATAGATCACCACCAAAACGGGCCAGCAACTGTACATAGAATTCTTCATGTTGAATGGATTGAAGCCGTCTGTTGAAAGTCCAAGCCTCAGGTTCCTCTCTTCAGCTGCAAATGTAGGGTACTTAGCATCCATTTGAGCCCAAGTCACTGAATCAACAGGATGACGAAGCTTTCCATCACTGCATTTGTTGCTAAAGTGCCACCTCAAATCCTTGGCCATCTCCTTAGACCGGAACATTCTCTTCAGTCTTGGTATAATGGGAAAGTAGCGTAAGACTTTCTGTGGGACGCCTTTCTTCTTCTCCCCAGTATGCAAATTAGTCTTCCACCTTGAAGCCTTACATTTTGGACACTTCTCAAGATTCTTGAACTTCTTTCTGAATAGACAACAATCGTTGATACAGGCGTGAATCTTCTCATAACCCATGTCAAATGATTTCAAGAATTTCTTCACATCATAAAGTGATGTGTGAAGAACATTATCCTCTGGTAACATCTCCGGCAAAGTCTCAAGAAGATCGTTGAAGCTCTTGTCAGACCATCCATTCTGAGTCTTCAACCTAAACAACGAAACAATTGCAGACAGCTTACTATGGTTGACACAGTTCGGATACAAGGGTGTCTCAGCATCAGCAAGCTTGGCCAAAAACTCGTCTTCTTTCTTGTCTTCTCCCTCTGCCATCTCAGATAAACCTTCATCAAAACCCTCAGCAGCTTTGTATAAACCGAAAATCTCATCATTCCAATCAGCTTCCCTTTCAGTTGCAACACCTGAGTCGAGTTGTCCATGTAAGTACCAGTCATCCCGCATCTTATAACCCTCCTCCATTCCCCTAGTTACTAGATGGTCAACAACTACACTTCCGGAGTGACGATCTAAGTTTCTGCAGTCAACACACGGACATACTATCATATCGATCCCTCCCCGAGCTGTAGCCACATCCTGTACAAACTTTGAAGCCCCTCTCTCATATGCAGGATCAACTCTTCGATTAACAATGAAAAGCAAAACACAAAAAATTAAGTTAACTCTCTTGAAAGCAAATGAAACGTAACAAATATGAATGAATAGATTACCTGCTTAGATGTACCCATGTTTTGTCCACCATTCTATGTTGGAACCTAGATTTTGACTTTAGTAATATAAAGGCTTTGTTAAGGTGTCCTCAGATTCAAACAAATTAAGAGTAGATCACAAAACAAAGAAATCGAATCCCTAAGATAAATCTACAACCGTACGATAATATAGTAAAGAAGTACCAAACAAGATAATGTTCAACCAATAACACAACGAAGTTAATCTACAACCCTAAGATAATATTGTCATGAATCAAGCTTGAATCAAACAAAAAATCAAAAGAACCAACAACTATAACCCAGAGAACTCGATTCGATTTATTCTCATTTCGACGGAGATGTCAAAATGTGAATGAACTGTACCTGCGAGATTAAGAAGCAGAGTCGAATCGAAGCTTGGTGTCGCGGTGATTTTAGCTCAGAGTCGCCGAAACTTCGATCAGGGAGAAACGGCGATTTAGGATTCAGTAGAGAAATGGGAAAACTGAGAGAAACGGCGAGATAGGGTTTAGTTTCCCGCTTTGACCAAAATGTTAACTAAGTGTCGCGGAAAGCTAAATTTAGTTTCCCGCTTAGTTAAAATTTATTATAGCGTTCATGCAATGCTATTGAATACTAATAAAAATTTTAACCCATCTACGATAGCAGTTACGTAAAACGAGCTATAACAATGTGCTATCAATGACTAGTTTTTTTGTAGTGTAATGTTTTGATACGCGACTAAAGACCAAGTGTTAGTTGCAGGATCAAAAACGCGATTGTCCTTCATATGATCATCCTTAACAGGACAGATGAGGCCACCCAAAATACTTGTTTTCCATGATATTGACTTGATCTCTGCCATTAGTTAATTAACAATCTCAGCTGGAGACTTCTCTGACATGTCTTTTGTCGAAAACCCTTCTAGCACAACTGAATAATACACCATCCCAGGGACCATATTTGCTGATAGTTAATTCACATTGATATTGGTATTAGACTTTGGTACCTGAATTTTTTTCATTTATTTTTCCACACTTTAAGCAGGAAAGGCAGCTAGGGGTAACTGATGGTAACGACAACATTAGAGCCAGCTCTCCCTTTGAAACTAATCATATTTCACAATGGCTTTGTCAAGTCGACTTCAACTAGTACACGAGCAAAATGCAGACGGATACAATGTTCAGTGTTCAGATGAAGCTTGATAAAATTTCCTGAGGTTCGAGACAGGGAACTCAACCCTTTCTTGGAATAGAGTTAGCCAGGTACATTAATCAAATCCATCCACAAAATCATAGCTGAGAGGTCTAGAGTAGAACGAGCTGTCTCTGGAGTCCATTCCCTCAACATCAATGGCATGTCCGAGATATACGAGAACTCCCGCTTCAAGATCCTATTTCAGATCCCCAAAATAAAACCGTTGTCTTCCATGTGAATTGAACATCAATCTTGGACTTATTTACTGCAGATGCCCATATCCTATTCACTGTGGCATGAAGCGAACCTATATGCAGAGCATCATTCAACAAGTAACCAACAATGAAACAGCTCCACAATGGTTCAACCTCCTCCAATAATGATACCGGTATATCAACTTTTACAACTCTATTTTTCACCATGAAATCTGGGAACTCATCTGGAACCGAGGGCCATTCAATGAGAAACTCAGAATAAGAAACTGAGAATAAGAAACCCTTTCATGGGTTCCCTCCACCGACCCAACCTTCGACATAGGCAAAGGGATCTCCCTCCCTACAAGAGGGATGTCCACAGTCGAATCTGAAATACCACACCGAGAGCTCTGCTCTATTGTCTCTGTTGTGTCACGTGCTTGCTTGTTACTGAGGGGTGCCGTCGCCATCACCATCGTCGGAATTAGGGCTTTTTCTCATTCACATTTTTCCAATGGAAGATTTAAAACATTAGTTTTTTTTTCTTTTACAATTATATTGGAGTCAGGTTTCACCCCACTACAGATCCGGTTTGAGATCCCAATCCAGAAATAATGGACCCCAATCAAGTGTCACTAGGGCCCAATAAGAAACAAAAAAATCCACAAAGGTCAAAGCCCACTCCCAGATTGAAGAGTCTCGCACACAAAGCTTGGCTAGTTAAAGCAAAACGTAAAAGAATCAAAGGCACTAAAGACCATCACAAAGACACCTGATCCATGCCGATATCACGTCGTCATAATGATTCACCTCTAAAGATCTATAAAAGAAGAGGAGAGACCAAGAAGTAGGATCCAATCTTTTCCATATTAAAACTATAGTCCCAGTACATTCATGTTCTCTTGTTCTTAGATACCATCTATACACATCAGCTTCTCTTGGGCTTATTATCAATAAAACATACAATTTCGATAGATCGTTGTAGCTCAATATTTTCTCTTTTAGATAATTCCTTAGAAAAGTTACTTTAAACATAAACTCTTTTTTTCTAAGTGAATTTTAAGTATCCAACATTTGGCTCTAGAAAGAGGGAGAGATTCAACAAAAAAAATATCCCTTTAGTCCCCTTGGCCGTTCCAACAAGGCCTTAAATTACTTTTATGCCCTTCATGATCCCTTGAGTAAACGAGTATATCATCTATAAAAATGATCACAAACTCATCAAGGAACTCTTAAAATATCCCATTCATTATCTTCATGAATGTTGTTAGTGCATTGGCTAAACCAAATGCATTGGCCATGAATTCATAGTGGCCCTACCTCATCTTGAAAACAGTCATCCAGACGTCCATTTGATATACTGGGATCTGATGATACCCTGACGCCAAATCCTTCTTTTAAAACAAAGTTGCCCCTTCTTAGCTTTTCTAGCAGTTCATCTATATGAGGAAATATGTACTTGTTCTTCACAGTAACCTGATTCAGGCCCCGATAGTCTATGCATAGATGAAAACTCTCATCCTTCTTCTTCAAAAAAGGAATGGTGCTCCCCACGGCGAACTACTTGGCCGTATGAAACCTTTAAAGATTCCTCCAATTTCTTCTTTAGCTCGGTCATCTCTGCTGGAGCCATACGGTATGGTGCTTTGGACAATGGAGTTTTTCCTTGTTCAAGCTCGACCATGAATGGATCCAACTGGTCAGGTGGTAAGCCCGTAGAAGTATGGAACACATCCTCGAATTCATTCACCATTGGAATCCCTCCAAGCTCCATGCATTTCCTAACTATAGTTGTGGACATTGTGGCCATGTAGGCTTCACAACCCTTCTCGAGCATCCATTTTTCTTTGATTGTAGAGACCACCAAAATTACTGAATTCGGCCTTATTCCTTGGAACTTGATTGGTCCAGTTCTACTCTCAAACCCTACTCGCCTTGGTGACAGTCTAGAGTGACCTGATACTTTCCCATCCAGTCCATGCCTAAGACCACTTCATGATTCTTAAGATGGATTATTACTAGATCGACGTGCATTATCTTGCCTTGGATCATAAGCGGAATGTTTTTAACAAGCCCAAGCAAATGCTTAACCTGTCCACATGCCGCATTCACTATGCAAAAAAAAAACCATCTTGTTCCTTTTGAAACATCCCATTTTCGATTATCTTTGAATCCTAGAACTATGTGAAGCTCTAGAATCGAAAAGTGTATGTGTGTGTGTGTGTGGGGGGGGGGGTGTGTGTGTGTGTGTGTGTGTGTGTGTGTGTGTGTGTGTGTGTGTGGGTGTGTGTGTGTGTGTGTGTGTGTGTGTGGGTGTGTGTGTGTGTGTGTGTGTGTGTGTGTGTGTGTGTGTGTGTGTGTGTGTGTGTCCATACCACCAATACTTATGGTTTCTAAAGTTTTTTTGTAGGCTAAGTATCTGCCCATTTCTATGATTCATGCAATGAAATGCAAATATATAAATAGGACCAGACTTACTTACATGTTAGTGATCACCTGGAAGGTACTAGTCCTGCCAGTTTCTTTTGAAAGCTCATACACCCATGGTAGCATTGTTTGCCCCTTCCTATGGTCGACCCGTCTACATCTACATGGTTTCTCTTCTGCTCAACCACTAGAAACTTTGGGCAATCCCTCTTAATTTTCCCCGTCTTTTCGAAATGGTAGCAAGATCTCGAGTCATCAGTTATAACTTTTCATTTCCCTTGGTCCTTATTTTTACAGTTGGGGGTCGCATGGTCTTTCCTGCCACATCTAGTGAAAGCGCCCATGACCCTCTAGCATTTTCCCCAGGCCTCTTACTGTACTTGGAGAATTCAGATTGACTTCTCGAGGTCATATGGCCCGCATCAGGCTGATCCCACTCCCTCTTCCAATCACTAGACTTGCTAGTCGAAGATGAACGTGAATGAGCAGTGGGTATGAACTTCCAACCTTGGTCTGCAGAGGAACCGACACACCTGTACTGCCTCTTCTTGAGTTCCTTACCAACATACCTCTTGAGTTGGTTGGACTTTTCCTCATAGTCACCGACCATCCTGTGACCCTGGGATAGGTTTAAGAATTTTGCTTTAAGCTAATCCCATGGTTTGGCTTGAAAGTAGTTGGTGTTGAACTCATATTCATAATCCACAAAGTTTTCCACACATCCAGCCGTGCATTTATCCAATGCCAACCACCAGTTATGCGCATCCCCTTCTAGGAAGTGGACCACGAAGTCTTTCTTGTAGTTGTCTAGGCAACGAGTACATTTGAAGTTTCAGGCCAACCAACTCCTTCATTTATCCGCCTCGATCTGATCAGTACTACCTTGGAAGTTCTTTGTTCCGAAGAGAGAGATATGCTCCATCACGCTCAGTTAAGCCACCTTTCTCACAGCCCTTATCGGTGGTGGATCGATCTAACCAGTTCAGCTGTTTCTCTAACACGTCCACCGACTAAGGGAATAGCCTTAGAGATCTGAATTAACTCACCCACTGAATTCACTAATGGTGTGAAGGCTTGGGTCAGTGCGGCCATCTGAGTCTTGAAAATCATCAGTGCATCTAACACTTCCCCCATAGAAAGGGTGGTTGTCTGATCCTTTTTACCAGTCGCTCTATCCATTGATCCATCACTCAAAGCCGAGTTATGGACTGCATTAGAGGATTATCCCACAGCCTCTTGTCGCTGTTCTGGGATGCAGATGTTGGGATCATCCACCCGAGTCTCCACAAGGTTTGTCT
Source organism: Moricandia moricandioides (assembly GCA_905132885.1). Classification (NCBI taxonomy): domain Eukaryota; kingdom Viridiplantae; phylum Streptophyta; class Magnoliopsida; order Brassicales; family Brassicaceae; genus Moricandia; species Moricandia moricandioides. The sequence goes on along the minus strand of CAJHQQ010000332.1, from coordinate 25,386 downwards.
GAACCATGTGCGTTTTCCCAGCATTTTGCCTAGTCACTGGTTTAACTGGTTTTGGGTTTAATGGATTGCTTCCACCCACGACCGCTTGACTTGGTTCGGCTGGTCCCTTGTCTTTTATTTCCCTTGTGGTTTTTCTTCCAGCCAGAGGATTTAATATGTTAGCGAATCACCGTAACATATTAAGCATCCTAAAGTAAGAAAAACTATGCTACCGTGAGACCCAAGCCCAATGATTGTTGTTCCCCATAACCCGACTATCCTAGAATCAAGCATTCTATGATACCAACTTGTAAGACCCGATCCCGGCTTCTCTAAAGGAGGTTCTTACAGCTCGACCACTAAGTAGTCCAAGCCAATCAGTCCGTTTTAAAGGCCTTTATATTATTAATTCAGTTCGGTCATACTGAGATTCATAAGTTAGAGCCTAAACGCTTAAACATTAAGGTTAGATAGATAGTAGAAAATGATTCTTTATATAACAAGCATTCCATACAATTGTTGACTCTAAATAACACTCAAGTAAGTACAAGATAAGCCGAATCACTCACACCTAAAACCAATTTTGATACATTAGTAGCCAAATCTACTTCACACCTATTTTATTCCAGAAGTAAGCTATGCCCTCCTACATTTGGTGCTTCTCATTAACAATAACAAAAGTCTTGGTAAATACAATCTCAAAATCATTGCGATACTAATATATATATATATATATATATATATATATATAATACCAAGGGAAAAAAGGCATTAAATAAAAGCATCCCTAGCCACTTGTTCAGATAAAAACACGCTCGAGCACTTCAAATATCCAGAAATAAAACAAAATAAATAGAAAGGTCATGCAAGGCATATTTTCGAGCTTGTATGGCCTCTTCAGCATAGATAGAGGAGAGGTTCAGTCAAACTGGTCTACAGTCAAATTCTAAGCTGTCGCATCAGGCATCTCTTTGATATTTGTCATGGTTGGCTTCAGTCCCGACCTCTCTATTAACGGGAGTTTCCACCTCGGGGATCAGCGCTAAGGAGATCTTGTTGCAGCTGGAACCATTAGAGACCAGATAGATCCTCAATTCCTCTCATAATCAATCTGAATAATGTCTACCTCATCAAAGTATGCCTGGAAAATCTTGAGAGACTCCTCCCATTCTTCTCGATCTGCCTGCAGGACCTGATATCCCCTTTTCTCAAGGCCGTCTATGACACCAATCCACATAGCTTCAAGGGACATTAGCAAAGCATGGTCATGCACCACCTTGATTTATGCTAATGTCGTTTAACCTTGTCAAAATATGGCTTTACTTCGTCAGCATCGCTCGACGAGCCCCTTTCACAACCATACGGATTTCTTTGGCCTTTGAAGCGCTCAACCTCCAAATATCCACCTCGTGGACCCTTTGACCCAGCTCAAGCTGATTTTTGAGCTCCTCATTCTATTTCCAAGTGTTATTTAGATCCACTATGAACCCAGCTAAATGTTGCTCGGAAGCGACCTTAGCAAGATCCAACTGCTGCTCCATCTCTTTGACACAAGAACGAAGACTGATCTCAGAGATCTCAAGCCCCTTTATCTTCTCATCTTTGTTCTTCAAATCAAACTTCAGCTGCTCGAGCTTACCTTCCAAGGCGATGATTAGAGTAGACACTTTTTGTTCTTGACGTGATCCGCCTTAAGTGCATCTTTACAATGGAGAGACTCTTTCTTCACTTCGTCTGTCAGCCCCCTAGCTTACCAAATCTTGTAATCCTAATGAGATTGGTTACGGTTCACCCATCCAAAGTTATTCCAAAATACAAGACATTAATCGTGAGAACTACACAAATTAATCATCTGAGATAAGGGTATATGGCAAGAAATATCTACCAGCACACTAGACCGCAAAAGTCCTTTACAAGAGTCGTTTTGGTAAACATCTATTCCAGAAAGAAGAGATCTCCAACAAGACGGATCTCACAGTAAAGGAGCACACGAGCTCCTGATCATCAAACAAAGGAGTATTACTTGTAGACTTAAAAGACATGGCATTCTCACCCCTATGGGTAGAATATGAGCCACCAACTTGGGAATTCATACCATAATTTGTTTGGGATATCATCAATGTGATTGGATCTTCAATCCTAGACACAGGAGCAAAAAACATCATGAAGTCGATATCTAAACAACATCGATGACCTCTGTTAGAAGACGAAGGCGCACTCGAGGGTCTCTGTGAATCCCTCAAAGACCTATGAGAATGATCGGTTCTCCGATCTCTACCATCAGAGGGGTGCCGATAATCTTCCAAACCAGCCTCCCTCGCAATAGGTTCTGAGAGAAAACCCTTGGAATATGGAGGAGGAAGCACCAAAGAAGGCGGATACGTCATCAAAGCAACAACCATAATAATAGGACTACCAACGTCTGTGGACCCAAAAGGCGGCATCAAAGCAACAACCATAGAAACATAATGCAGACATTAGCAGATCTAGAAATCAACGTCAAAATCGCAATTACAGGAGATCCTTAAGTACCAGAGGATCCAAGGGTTCCTCCAGGAAAACCTGAAGCCATAGCCTCTGCAGGAGGAATTAGGGCCGGGATCGACAACTTCAAGAAGGACAGGTGGATCATCAACCACCTCAGCTCCCACAACGGAAGCCGTCCTTTGGGCTGCTTTATCATGGGAGCACTTCCTTTTCTCTTCTGAGCAGAATTTTTTGCCCTTTGAGCAAGATCGGGGAGAACAGCAGTTAGAGGCACCAAATTTGATAGAAAACTGTGGCGAATACACCAAAAGTTGGAATGGAAAAAGTAAAGAAAAAAAAACAACCAAGAGAATCGCTTAGGACAAATGACGAACTTACCAAGGAAGCGAAGAATTCAAAGAAAGACAAATTCACAAGGTCAAACTACGAAAGGAAATCAACAAACATAATCAGCACTAAAATAATCTCTTCTAATAAAAAGTTAAACTATCGGATATCCAAAACAATACCTAGAAACGAAGGCAGCAAATCTGACGATAGATTAACAAAAAAAAGGAACTCGAATAGTATGAAGACAATAAAATCATGCATGAAACCTCAACAGTTAACCAACAAAAATATATCGTACAAGTTAAGGAGCATAGAAGAGAAGACAAGAAAATAAAAACTTTTGTTTTCTCCGTACAAGTAATAATAAAAAATAAGTATGGGGAAGCGAGCAACTTATACTCCAAAAGTCGGGAACCTTAGAAGGAAATAATTACGATTTTATAAACGATTGGCTTTCCTAGGAAGGAAAATCAAATCATTTGATTTGCTTCAATCAAATCTAGCTATAAATTGATTAACCAGTCTCATACTAGTTATTGGAACACACAGACCACCGTTCTCAAATACACCATCCAAAGCGGATTCAATACCTCACTCACCTGACGACCTAAGACAAGTCAGACTCCGAGGGATGGGGGCTATTTTTGTAGCAAGGTTTCACTCCGCTTCAAACCATGTCCAAGATCTCAACCGAAAGGTAATGGGCCCCAATCAAGTTTCACCAAGACCCAAGAAGTAACAATAAAGCTCACGAAGGTTAAAAACCACTCTAAGATGGAAGAGTCTCGTACACCAAGTTTGGCTAGTCAAAGCAAAATGTAAAGTAATCAAAAGCATTAAGATCATCATTAAAATATCTAATCCACGCCGGAGATCACATTAATGTTATAATTCACCCCGAAGATCTATAAAAGGGAAAAGGTGAGACTAAGAAAGAGGATCCAATCTTTTCCATATTGATACTATACATTCATGCTCTCTTATTCTTATCATGTGTATTCATTAGCTGCTCTTAATCTTATTATCAATAAAACATATATTTTCCATTAATTATAACTCAAGTTTTTATTTTTTAGATAATTTTTTAAACAAGTTACCATAAACATAAATCCTCCTTTTAGTGGATTTTACGATTCAACAATTAAGATATAGAAATTGACATCATTGGCAGGAGTCTCAGCGTTGTCTCGTGATTGCCGTTTCAAATGTGATATTCTCTCTGTTTCAGAAAGATAGATTTTTGGGGTTTTTTACACAAATTAAGAAAACTCAGTAAATCATTATAATAAATCTAACGATTTTTCTAATTTTTAATTTTCATTAATTTTTTTACCAATAGCGACTCAATAAAATCAATTTTTATTTTTTGAAATTTGCAATATTTTTATAGAAAATACAAAAAAAAAATTATAAAATAATTTTTTTTCTAAAACATGTATAAATGAATACTTGATAAAAACGTCAATCGATGTCAGAGATTCGTAGGTGCGCGTGAATTTGAAAATAGAATCAGTGTAAAAATTAATGTCTCGTGAGTCATCACTTGCTTTTACTGTTGTTTACCATTCCCAAGACAGTCTCTTTATAAGTGCAGATTCATATGTCACATGGCTCTATCTACTCCTATAGACACAGGACAGGCCCGTGTATGTTCTGCCGTGTGTGCCTATGCCACTTGTCATCATGTACCGCTGCACAACTTTTACGGAGTTGTTTTCAGTCTCACGCTAATAATTGTCTGTATCACTCTAATTTGTGTCCCTGTAATCAATTTTATATCTCCCATAAATATAAGTTATATACATGCAATCTTGTTGGAATAGTAATAACAGTGTTACGGGGGATTTGATAGGAATAATCAAAGACAATACCTGTTGAAGATGATTTCAGTTGATAATATTTCTTTTAATTGATAGGATTTCTGAGTTCTTACTTCATGGAACTCATTTAATACCTTTCGACATAGTTGACTACTAAGAGCCTCTTTGTTTCACCATCCAAATGATCATATTTTTGGACGATAGTTGACTACTAAGAGTTTGTTTGTTTTACCATCCGGATGGAGATGAGAATTTTGTTTCTTTAGGTACTAAAAGTATAACCCATTTGGATGACTTATCTTAATGACTTAAAAATTTTAGACTTAATTTTAAAGTTTATCTAGCTCAACCAATTTAAACCATCTGGATGGAGATGGTTTTGTCAAAATAGTATAATGTCTATTATACGCCTTATACATTTTACAAATTATAAGCTTAAATCTAATATCATTTTTACTCAGGAAAAATAATAAAATCGTATTTTCCCACTAAAATAAAAATATATATATTCTGCTAAAACCACAAAAAATATTTTCCCGCCAAAAATGTAAAAATGCATTTTTCCGCAAAATAGCAAAAATGCATTTTCCCGCCAAAAATAGCAAAAATATTTTTACCTCTAAAACCGTAAAAAAAATTTTACCATAAAACCGTAAAATATGTTTTCTCGCAAAAACAGCAAAAACATGTTTTTTCGCCAAAACCGTAAAAATGTGTTTTTTCGCCAAAGCCGCAAAATGTGTTTTCCCGCCAAAACCATAAAACATGTTTTCCTGCCAAATCGTAAAAAAAATTTCCTGCCAAAATCGTAAAATGCGTGTTTCCGCAAACACCGCAAAACATGTTTTCCCGCCAAAATGCATTTTCCCACCAAAAGCGTAAAAACGCGTTTTCTCGCCAAAATCACAAAAACGTGTTTTCTCGCCAAAACCACAAAAACGCATTTTTACGCCAAAACCATAAGAACATGTTTTCCCGCCAAAACCATAAAAACATGTTTTCCTATCAAAACCATAAAAACACGTTTTCCTGCCAAAACCGTAAAACATGTTTTCCCGCCAAGACCATGAAACGTGTTTTCCCATAAATGATTATATTTAGATAGGTACTAAAACTAATATAGTGAAACAAAAAATTAAAATGACTAACTAAACAAAGGTATATCAGTAATTTGTGTACTAAATTCATCTAGGTGGAGATGGAGATAAAGAAACAAATAAAAATTCATTTAGATGATTTATCTAAATGATCCATCTGGATGGACAAAAAATAATCCTAATAATATCTGGATGGATCATTTGGATGAATCATGTAAATGGATCATCTAGATGTAGATAACAGATGATGAAACAAACAACCCTTAAATCAAACATATCACTGCACATATTCTAGGTATTTATTTATAAATCAAATTAGTGAAAGGAATCCAATTAAGTTTTATTATATGGATAAACCATATATTGGTAATTTAGCAAACTCTTCTTCAAAGAGTACTAACACAACTGAGATATGTGTGGAGTGTTCAGAAGTATTTAAAATAAATAAATAGGGTCATCGAAATATATAAAACTAAGTAAGCGAATAAGGCAAAAGCTCACAGCTCCTTAAAATATATGAATTTTTACAGTATTATATAACTAGTTGCACAAAAAAAAAGGAAAGACCAACAACAACTGTTTTTACGTTTCCGTCGAATTTTGGTACAAGTTCTTTTTTTTTTCAAAAAGTTTTCCATTAAAAACATGAGAATTAATATATTATAAAGCAAGAGGCACAGTGACCAAGTGCCAAAATCAACAATATCAAAGTCCAATCTGAAGTTTCAGTAGCAGATGAAATCCCTTGGATCTAATAATTTAATTCAGAGTTCACTAATATTTCTACATCAAAAAATAATGATTTCGAATTCGAGAGACAACAAAATTATGCGAATTAATAAAAAAACTGACTTGATTCTTCATAAATCAGGTATATCTACGAAAACTGTTGGTAACTTGCAAGTTTTGCATAATATATGGACATAAATGGTATTTATTTTTATCATTTTTTTATTTTAAAATCATTCAAAAATCACATCGAGTATCTAACTAATACTCTCTCCGTTTCATATTAAATGTCGTTTTAGAGAAATTTTTTGTTACAAACGTGTCGTTTTCAACTTTTGATGCAGAAGTTATTAAATTTGAATTGTAATTTATTTTTCTATTGGTCAAAATATGACTAAGTGTATAAGTAATTGTGTTTTTATATAAAAATACATAAAATTAATTTTTTTCTTAATCCATGTGGAAAAAACTAAAATGATACTTATAAGGAAACAAAGGGAGTATGTGGATACGTACCCTAATCACGTACCCTAGCATATAATTTCATAAGTTAGCCATTGATTAAATCAAAGAATTAAAATTTAAAAAGGTGATAATAAGATTATAGAATTACTAATTTTAAGGTTTAGATGTTGGCAAGACAAAAATGACCATTTCAAGGAAAATTTAATAACATCTAGCCAATCGAACTACCATAAAATTATGATTGAAAGCTAAAGTGTGAAAAAAAAGAGAGTGTGAGATCTCTGAAAACCATTTCGCATCTGCCTTGAGTGTTCCATCATTTGGTTGGTTCTCTTTCAATAAAATGTTTACTCATTAGCTCAAATTGGCTGATAATCATTCCCGACATGAAACTTAGTTAACTAGTTATTAAATTGAACTCCATTTATATATTCTTGTAAAGTAAGAAACTAATGTTTCGTCTCCAACTAAGAAAAATGCCTTATTTGATGGTCCAAACTCCTTCACATGTATCAAAATAAGCGAAGGCCTCTTTTAAACAGAATCTATGATAAAATCAACTTTGAAAGATTTTGCATCAGCTTTGACTATGTCGATACTGCGAGAGGTGTATTCAACATAGTAGATTTTGGAATCGCTTAATTTTTAGTGAATATTAGATAATATTGGATAAAATAAACAACAAAGATTGTCCAACAAAAACGCCCAAGTTTCAGGATCTCGCGTATGAGCTTCATAGTGTAGTTTCTGATATATTAGCTTTTGCTTGGATAGCTAAAGATAAAAACATGCTTGCTAATGCTTTGGCAAAATCTGCCTTGTTTGTAGCTGAACTTTTGGTGGTTGGGATGTTGTTAATGCTCCCAAGTAACTTCCTTCTATCTAATTAATATATGTTTCAAAAAACGAAAAAAAAAACAAAGACACATCAAAAAATCTTCCTCCTCACAGACACACTAATGAATAATGTTTGCATGGTACACTCGAAGATTCAATGAAATGCGCAAAACATAGTTTAGTCATCGATACAAACATCTAAACTTTCTTTTGGGTATTTAGTGGAGGCAAGAGGTCAAGAAGGGAAAATTCATTCTATTATTGAGAATGTCTTCTTTTATTTGAGGCTTGTAACAAACTATGAATATCATCAGTTGGGAAAGATTTGGGTAGTCTGGACAGATGAAATTACTCTAGGTTAAGTGACTTACTTCATTAGAAGGATGATGTACAAGAATATATACAGATACGTAATACTAGGGTATACACAATATCTAATTACATTAGAACCCCTAATCATATCTTTCTTTATATGTCTATACGCCTTCTCAAGATGGAGGTGAGGTAACAACTCCAATCTTGGAACAAATTTGTTGAAATAGTGTCTGCGTAAGTGGTTTAGTAAGAGCATAAACAAGTTGGTCCCTTGTTGAAAGATGTACTACCCGAAGCTGGCCTGACTTTATCTGCTCCCTAATAAAGTGGTAATCCAAAGCGATATGCTTTATTCTTGAATGGAAAACTGGGTTTGCAAAAAGGTAGGTGGCGATGATGTTACCACAGTAAATTACTGGAGCTTTAGGCAAGAAAATAGCAAGTTCAAAGAGTAAGGAACATATCCACCGAAGTTCTGAAGCAGTGTTTACGACTGATCGATATTCAGCTTCCGTGGATGATCGAGTTACACCATTTTGATTATTTGACGACCAGGAGATTGGTTGACAGCCCAAGTAAATAACATAAGCATTTGTAGATACAAAGTCATCATTATCACCGGCCCAATCAGCATCAGAGAAAGCATGGAGAGATAAAAGATTGTTTTTGCGAAGAAGAATACCATGTGAAAGTGTTCCCACCAGATATCGTAAGACTATTTTAGCTGCACTCCAATGACAGTCAGTAGGACGATGCATATACTGAGATAACTTTTTGACGGCGTAGGCGATATCAGGGAGTGTAAAGGCAAGGTATTGAAGGCTCCCAATAATGGTTTTGTATTTAGTCGGGTCGCTCAAAGGTTTACCCATGTTAAGTGAGAGTTTCTCAGATGTATTCAAAGGTGTAGAGACTGGCCTGGTATTCTGCATATTGGTCTTGTGTAACATGTCGATGATGTATTTTCTTCTGCATCAAATGTAACCCAGCAGTAGTTCTTGTAACCTCGATGCCCAGGAAATAATGTAAGTTTCCCATGTCCTTGATTGAGAATCTCTTGTCTAGGGATTGGATGATGTAAGTGATGATCTGGTTATGGATTTCTGTGACGATGATATCGTCCACGTAAACTAGAATATAAACAATGGCACCAGTATGTTCAAGGAAAAACAATGAAGTACCAGCTACTGAATTGTAAAAACCAAGTGAAATAAGATATGTCCTGAGTTCATGGTACCAGGCACGGAGCGTTTGTTTCAAGCCGTAGATTGCCTTGTTGAGACGACAAACGTGATGTGGGCGATCTTTATTGATGAAGCCCGGAGTTTGAGCCATGTAAACTTCATCAGTTTGCCGAGCTTGAAGGAAGGCATGATTAACATCTAACTTCCGCAATTGCTAGGATTTGCTTTATGCCAGTCCTAGTACAGTACGAACCATGGTTGCCTTAATCACCGGACTGAAGGTATCTGAACAATCCACTCCGTATTGCTGGTTGAAATTTCGAGCTACACGTCGTGACTTCTGCCTGCCAAGAGAACCATCATGCAACATTTTATTTGTAAAAATCCAACGACACCCGACAATATTCTAATCTGGCAATGGTGGAACCAAGTCCCACGTTCTGTTTTTTGCTTGAGCATTAAATTCTTCAGAAAACGAATTCCTCCAGTCTGGATCTCACATAGCTTGGTTGATGGTTATGGGAATGGTATGTTTGTGACGGGCTATGATAGACATGTAGTACTTCTTATTTAGTTTAGTTATATTATTTTGAGATCGGGTTTTCATTCTTTGTGGTGGTGGTGGAATAGGAGGGTTGGCTTCTGGGTTAGATACGTGAGACTGTGATGTGTGTGGTGATTGAGATGACGAAGGGTTTAAAGTCGGGTCTGGGTTTATCTGAACAGATGGGCTCGGGTTTGGTGGAGTTATTGGGCATGTGTTTTCTATTAATGGTCCAGTATTTGATTCAGGTAAATTTGGGGTTGGGCTTGTTGTAGAAAAATTAGAGTTGGAGTTAGGAGCTATATCAGAATCTGATTTAGATGGCGACGAGAGAGACTGTTGATTATTTTCCGACGTTGATGATTATGAAGGATAAGAGCTCAGGGGTGCCACGACAGGTGTTGACGGAGGTTTACTAGGAAGACGAGTAACCGGTGGCGACCATGCAGGTTCAAGAATTGATGTTTCTGGGTTTGGGAAGGATGATGTGTTGCGGAATGGAAACCGGGAGACATAGAGACTTCCAGTGGATGTATCAAGACACATGTATGCACTTTGGGTCAAAGAGTAGCCTAAGAAAACACAGGGTTTGGACTTGTCTTGGAGCTTGTTGGAGTTATACGGGTGTAGCCAAGGAAAGCACATATATCCGAAAGCTCTGAGGCTACTGTAGTTTGGGGCTCTAGAGAATATATTATGGAATGGTGATTGCATTGATAGAGTGGGTGTTGGTAATCAGTTGATGAGGTAAACGGTGGCTGCGAACGCATTGGGCCAGTATGTCTTTGGAACTGTAGCTTGAGAGAGAAGTGTCATGCCGGTTTCGACAATATGCCGATGTTTTCTTTCAGAAACTCCATTGTGCTCTGGAGTATGTGGAGGAGTTTCAAGGTTGGAAATTCCATGTTCCGTGAGGAAGGATTGTAAGGCTATGAACCCTCCTCCATTATCGGAATAGAGGGTGGCGATTTGGGATTGAAATTGTTTCTCCACCAACGCTTTGTACGCAATGAAGCCTTCGCTGACTTGAGATTTTCTGGTGAGAGGATGCATCCAAGTGTATCGGGTATAATGATCAACCAAGACAAGGTAATACTTATGGTTTTCAAGAGAGGTTATAGGAGAACTCCAGACATCTGAGAAAATTATTTGGAGTGGACGAAAAGAGGTTATTGAAGATTGTGAAAAAGGCAATTTGTGGCTCTTATTAATGAGACAATGGGTGCAAGACAATTGTGTATAAGTAGAAGACGACAAAGTTAATTGAAAAAGGGAAACAATACAATTTTAAATAGTAGAGGATGGATGTCCTAAGCGGGCATGCCATTTATTGCTGCTGGTTTTTGGTGAGGGTGAAGCAAAGAGGGAATGAAAAGTATATGGTGTCACCGGCCACTCGTACAGCTCGTCTTTATTTCGTCCTTGGAATAATGAAACCCCCGTGCTGATATCCTTCACCTGAAAATGAGCCTGGAAAAATTCAATAGACACTTGATTAGAGTTTCACAATCTATAGACTGATATCAAGTTCTTATGGATATTAGGAACATATAGGATATTAGTTAAAGATATAGGACGAGAGTTTGAGGGTAGTGAGGATGAACCAGTATGCGAGATCGTAAGACCAGAACCATCTCCGATTAAGACTTCATTGTCACCTGCATATGGTTGATGAAGAGAAAGATTCGCAAGATCACTAGTTATGTGATGAGTGGCGCCGCTGTCCAGAAGCCAGTTGTTTGCCGTGTACTGAGCCGGAGGTGCCATCGCCATATTTGCTTTTGGTTGCCATGGTGAAAACAAGTTGCGTGGTGTCAGTTCATTGCTGTTGCGATTGGGTGGAGGCTGATTACATCTCCTGGCACTGTGACCTTGCACTCCACAGATCTGGCATCGTCCAAGGTAAGGACAAGGTTTATAAGTATCGGATCCTGTTGTTGTTTTGATACTGCTCTGATACCATTTAGGTTTAATGACTTACTTCATTAGAATGATGATGTATAAGAATATATACAGATATGTGATACTAGGGTATCCACAATATCTAATTACATTAGAACCATTAATCATATCTTTCCTTATATGTCTATAATTACTCTTATTTATTTTTTTTATAAAAGTTAACGAATCATTAATGTGGGCTTCTAAACAAACAAGGGGGATGTCTGTTTTTCTCTTGCATCTACGCCTCAAATTTCAGAACTGATAAATTAACTCTTTACGATGAGTTAAGACAGAATAAAGATATGTTTGGATCTTCAAACACTCAGTTGATAGTATTGGGAAACTTCAGCGAAGCTTTATCCATGAATGAGCCCTCGAGATTCCACAAAAGAATAGGAGATCAAAACGGTTGGTATAAGTCTCTCTGGTTCAAGCAGGCAAATAAAAAATTAAATATTGACGGGACCAAGGATGAGGAATTGAGGTATAAGTCACATATGCCCCTCTCTGCTGGGAACCAGATTCATGTTTTTTTGCGTGCCTATACTCATTCACAGTGTGGGATTCGCTCTGTTTATGGTTACTTGGATCTAATATCGATATGGACTGGAACTTGTTGTACAATCTCTGCTTCGGACAAGACTTAGCCCCTTGGACGCCATGCTATCCCGTCTTGCTTTTCAGAAGGTGGTTTATTGGATTTGGAAAGAAAGGAATGGGAGATGTCATCAGCAAACTTCGCACATTTCAGTGTATCTTGATAATATAATATTAATTGCAAGGAAATCGGTTTATGTTTGCTCTCTTTCGTGAAAATGGTAGAATTATTAGAGTGTAAATGAAGAATATGAAGAACTTGCAAGAATAGTAGAGAGAGATGAGAGATTTCAATAGAGAAAAAAAAAAGAATGACAATAATGATTTCCTTGATTATTCCAATGGTGGCTACAAGACTATTAATCTATTTTTCTTTCTAGTGCACCCAACACAAACATAATTACTATTATGCCCATTGAACTCTTTTCCCTTTTTATTTATCACTTCATGTCAACACTCCCCCTCAAGCTTGATCATATGAACTATTCAAGCTTGGATACCATGAAGCATTCTGTCATTAAAACTTTAACCTGGAAAAACCCACTTGGATAAAAAACAAATCAAGGAAAAAGAATATAACACTTTATGGTCAAGGGGATCAGTGTGATGGGAGATCTGTGAGTCCAAGCTTTGGGTGAATGAACTCACAAACTTTAGTACTTGCTGCCTTGGTGAAGATATGAGCCAATTGATCTTCAATTCTTGTTTAACAAGAGAGGATGACTTGCTGCTCTACTGCTTGCATGACCTTATGACAATCCACCTCCATTTGTTTGGTTCTTTCATGGAATACATTATTAGATGCTGTGTAAATTACTGCATGGTTGTCGCAATGCATAGTAATAGGTGAGGTTGTTTCTCTGCCCAAGTCTTTCAGTAGTCCCTTGATCCATATGAGTTCACTAGTAATCTTCCTCATAGATCGATACTTTGCTTCAGCATTTGAAAAAGACACCACATTCTGCTTCTTGCTCTTACAAGTGACCAAATCCCCCCCCCCCATGAAGGTGCAGTAACCGGTTCTTGACCTCCTGTCAACTCTATCACCAACCCAATCAGCATCACAATATCCCATAATCTCTGTACTCTTGTTGCAACCCATCCATACTCCTTATGCCCTGGTGCTTCTCTTAGATATCTTAAGATAATTTCCACCATATTCCAATAGTGTATCTTGGGAGTTTGCATGTGATGACTGACTTAGTGGACTGCAAAGCACACGTCTGGTCTAGTGATGGTAAGGTAGATGAGTTTCCCAACCATTTTTCTATAGTGTTTGACATCTCCATAGGGTTTATCCTCAAACTCCCCCCTCACGTAACACCTTATAGCTCTCTTCCAGTGGAGTCTTTAATGCTCTTCCTCCAAGATCACCTGCCTCATCCAACAAACCAAGTGTGTACTTTTTTGGGATAAAAACAGTCCATCTTTAGATCGGCATATCTCAAGCCCGAGAAAGTACTTTAGCTCATACAAGTCTTTAATATCAAATGAAGATTTAAGAAAAGTTTTGGTTAAAGTAATACCTTCTTTGTCACTTCCGGTGCTGATAATATCATCCACATATATGAGGATGACCACAATGCCTTGTTGACTAGCGAGTGTGAAAAGAGTGTGATAAGCTTTCGACTTGATGAACCCTCTTCCATTGAGAGTTGTACTTAACTTATGATACTCTTGGTGATTGTTTCAGCCCATATATTGTTTTCTTCAGTCTAAGCAAATTTCCAAGATGTTTGACAAGATGTTTCAGACCTAGAGGTGGTTTCATATAAATCTCATCTTAAAGTTCTCTCTATAGAAATGCATTCTTGACATCCATCTGCCATAGATCTCATTCCAAGTTAACTGCCAATAACAACACAATCCTTATGGTGTGGAGTTTGGAAACTGGAGCAAATCATGATATTGTTCACCATATGTCTGAGTAAATCCTCTTGCAACAATCCTTGTCCTTCTCCTTTCTAGTTTTCCATTTGCTAGGTAATTTATTGTGAAGATCCAACGACTTGTTACTGCTTTCTTGCTTTTAGGAAGCTAAGCCTCATACCAAGTATCATTGACTATCATAGCATTTGTTTCATTTCCAACAGATTCTCTCCACTCTTGATGCTCCATTGTTCTTCATATGACTGTGGGATATACTTGATCCAGTTCACCAATAAAGACAATGTGTTCTTGAGGTTAATCTGCCAATGAGCATGTAGCTTGTATAGGATAAACAACTGCATTGTTGTTGAAGTACACTTTGGTGTTTATCCACTTGGATGGATTCTTCACCCTTGTACTCCTCCTCAATGGTTGTACTTCTTCTTGCATTTCATCTTAATCATGGATAACTAAATCGTGGACAGTAGAATCATGGATAGCCAAATTGTGGATAGCTGATTTATGGATAGAAGAATCATGGATAGTTGAATCGTGGATAGTCTAACCGTGGATAGCTAAATCATGGACAGTCGAATCGTGGACAGCTGAATCGTGGATAGTCAAATCGTGGATAGTCAAATCATGGACAGTTAAATCGTGGATAGTTGAATCATGGACAGTCAAATCATGGAGATCTTGTGATTCGTGTTGATTCCCCCCCCCCCCCCCTCATGATCAGGATGTACTGCTACTACAACTTCTTCAGCTCTTTGAGGAGTAGGAGGTCCCATGTTTTCCTTACTCTCCTTAGGTTGACTGATTCCAAGTCTTTCCAAGATGATTGTCAGGTTGTTTTATATATCTGAGGATGATTGAGATAATTTTTTAAGTTCATGCCAACTCTTCTCATCATAATAGCCTCTAGATTCTACAAACTTTACATCCATAGAGATCGAGACTCTCATAGTCTCTAGTGAGTAACACTAATAACACTTCTGATGAGAAGAATATCCAAGGAACATTGCTTTTGTACTTTTAGGTTCCAATTTGTTTTTCTGCTCACCTGGAACCAAAATAAAACACATGCATCCAAACACACGCAAATGATCTATAGAAGGGAGGTTCTTATTTAGTAACTCATGTGGAGATTGATCATGAAGAATTCTGGTGGGTATCTTGTTGATTAAGTAACAAGCTGTCATCACCGCATCTCCCCTAAACCTCTTTGGTACATTTGTATGGAACATCATGCTCCTTGCAACCTCTATGAGGTGTTTGTTCTTTCTTTCATCCATGCCATTTTGTTGTGGGCTGTATGGGAAACTAGTTTGGTGGATCACCCCATGCTTTGCTAGGTGTTATTTGAATACACAGCTGGTGCATTCTCCTCCATTATCTGATCTATTTTTTTATCTTGGCATGATAATGGTTAGTGACATAAGTTTGAAAGTTTATAAATTCTTCTAAGTGTATTTGACTTCTCATATATGAAAGTTATCAGAATGCACTAAATTAAAGCAATTTTCATAGATAGTAGCAGATTTAAGAAATACATATTTGCAATGTTTTCCTAAGATGCAAGCCTCACAATCGTTCTTAAAAGAAATACTAAGTAATATAATGTTTAAGACACGAGAATGAGGATGACCTAATCTAGCATGCCATATTACTTCTTTAGGAAAATCAGAAATATAATTTAAAGTAACAAACAAATAAGATGCAAGCTTGGTGTCTTCAAGTACGTACAAGTCTCCCTTGGTTACACTTTTGCCAAACAACCTACTAGGATCAATATCCTGAAAGTAGACATCATTAGGAAAGAAGGTATTATTGCACTTAAATTAGTAGGTGCTCTTTTAACAGATATAAGTTTGAGGTGAAAGTATGCATATAGAAAGCTTTAGATTCTATATCAAACAACCTAAAATCACATACTCCTTTAATTGGTACTCTTTCTCAATTAGCTATCATGATATTTTCTAAAGCTGAGACTATGTTACTAATCATATTTAGATCACTAATCATATGCTGATTAGCTTCAGAGTCTATAACTCAAGGTTTTATCAATCCAGAACTAGTTACATCATTCACAGAAGTATCACAAGTTGAAACATTTGAAGAAATACCAAAATTGTTACTAGAGTTTTTCTTGAGGGATTTGATGAGAGCATCAAGGTCAGAACTCTTGATGGTTTCATATTGAGTGGTCTTCAAGGAGGAATAACTGGTGGATGATTAACTTATTTCACCAGAGAATGGTTCCCTTGCATCATTGTATGGTGTTCTGAACTTCTGAGGCTTGAGACGAGGATGTAGTATCCACCACTTGTTTTTGCCGTGTCTCTTCTTCTTGCAGTGATCACACACCCATATATTCTTATCTTCAGGTTTGTATGTGCCCTTGTTTGCAGCCCACTCAGCTTGGTTTGCTAACATCAGTTCTCCTTTGCCTCCAAAAGATCCACTGAACCTTGCTCCTTCTTGATTTGAGCACACACTTCTTCTAAGGTTGATAACTTCTCTGCTCTTAACATGTGCTTGATCAGGTCATTATAACATAAGTTTTGAGTGAGAAGAAGGGCAAAGACGTTGTCTCACTCACGCCTCTCATTCAGCACACTAGGCTAAAGGTCTCAGTAACTCCAACTCATCCCACAAAGCACTAAACTTGCCAAAATGCTTGTTGAAATCTGTATCTTCTTGATGGAGGGTGTTGATAGCTCTCTTAACTTCAAACACTCTGCTCAAATTTGAATTGTTGCTATACACCTTTTGAAAAGTGTTACACAACTCTCTTGAAGTATCACAATAGGAATAAGTTTCCATGATTGGTGCCTCAAGGCTACTTTGAATGATGGACAACACCATGAGATCTTCCTGATCCCATTCTCCATCAGCAGCCAGCACCACTTCATTACCATCTTCTCTTATGTTGGTTTTCTTTGAAGGTCTGTCATCTGTCACATATTACCAGAGTCCTCTTCCTCCTAAAGCAGTTTTGACCACAAGAAATAGTTAACTTCCTTGAGAATAACTGGAATCACCACCTTTGAGTTTTCCATTTTCTAACAACTAGTATTCAATGGATAAACGCAAAATCAAAGTAAAAGAAACAAGATTTGCAGAAGTAATACAAGTGGTTGATGAGAATAAGGTCTCAAGAGCTGAGATACTCTGATACCATGTGAGATTTGCTAGAATTATGAGAGTTTAAACGAAGAACATGAGGTACTTGTAAGAACAGAAGAGAGAGATGAGAGATTTCAATAGAAAGAAAAAAAGAATGATTTCCTTGATTATTCCAACGGTGGTTGCAAACTATTAATCTGTTTTCCTTAATAGGACAACCAACAAAAGAAAATACTATTACACCCATTAAACTTTTTTCTCTTTTTATTTAACACTTAATTGCAACATCTTTAAGCCAGAATATCATGACCACCTGTATAATGATCTGCCAGAGACAGTTTTTTTCTCTGCATCACGTCAGTGGGCTGCAGTTATATGTTTTAATTTTGCTGAGTTCTGTTTACTTTGTTTTTCTTCTGATTATTGATGTTTCACTATTCGCAAAAGTGATTAAAGTGACCACTACTTTACTTTTGTAATTTTTATTTCTTTTTGATAAATAACTTACATTTAAAATAAGAATAAAATGTTATGATTCTATTTAAAATAATGTAAAATTTTACTTAAAACCATGAAATTTTGATTTTTTATATTTTTACCTAAGTAATTTTATAAAAAAACTATAAAAACAATAAATTTCGTAAATTTTAGTTTTAAATTATTCCCATATTAAAATATTATAATATTATAAAATAAAAAAAATGTTTTTTAAAGTTCATTTTTGAATAACATATTAATTTCCAGTTTAATACAAATCACTTGAAAAGCTTAGATTTATATAGTAATATTGGATGCTGAACTTGTTACGGTTTTACCTGCCAAACCACTCTTAGTGTTTCAGAAAGTAACCCTAATATGATTAACTCTTCCCCCCACACACACACAAAAGAACCTTTGAAATGTACCGATGTCATCTAACATGCCTTCGATATTTTACTTCTCATGCGAAACGATTAATGATACTAATTTGTTACAGTTTTATGTCAAAAAGTTTAAATCAATGGTAGAAAGAAAAGAAAATTTAGAAAGACACAAATTAAGTCTAAAAAAGAAAACTAAAGAAAAATTTAGTGTCGGGTTTGTTTAGTGTATGATGTATCATAACAAATTCCCCTTAATACTTTGTCCGTTGAAAGTGCTTTACCCTTTTGGTGAATCTATATGCCTTACTAAAGTCTTTACTTTTTCAATTTCTTTGATCGTCTTTGACGGTGGAGCTTAAATTTTAGACTCAACACCACACTCCAGACATACGGGTCACACGTACATTTCAGGAATATTCCGAAGTTTCACATCAAATTAATGTCATGTACTAGAAGGAGGAATGTCTGACTCCATGCTTTTAGTATTTTTTAACTAATAGATTAAGCTTTTTGGTCCACTAATATTTCTCTAGTTAACAATCTTAACATCCTCAAAGTATCGCGAGATCAAATTCACATAAGATCGAAACACTTCAAGCATAGTTACAAAACATGTCCATACATTTTAAATGAAGCAGTTTATGATTTTGTAAGTTCTACAGTACCCCATTTGTTTCGTGAAGAATGTCACTTAACTTTCACACATTAAAAATATAATTAAAATGTATTTAATAATTATATTTATTCAACCAATAATATTTCAGATTAATAAAATTCTGTATAAAATTAATATCATTGTAATAAATATTATGCTCAAAGTTGCATTGGAATTTTAAAAGGAAACTTGTTTTTATTTTTAATGGCAAATGAATATTCTATTACTCAAACTTGGGGTGGTCTAGGTAACAAGACCGGAATAGAACAACCAATAAAAAGTAACTCCCTATAGAAGGATCTAGCTGTCTTAGCTAAAAAAACTGAAAACTGGTTGCGCGCTCGAGGAACATAAGAGATTTTGAAGTCCGGGAATCAAATCAGTAGCGTTTCTATCCTCTCCAGTTCCGTAGCAAAGCTTAGCCAAGCGTGAGGGTCCTTGATTATAACAATCAGCTCCTTGCAATATGTACCGAAGCTCTGGCATGTCAAATGTTGAAGCATATTCTCCATCACCTATCGCAGTGCTTCTACTTCCGAATGCAACGCTGATTCTCGTCTAGGTATATTTCTTGTTCTCATGAGTTGACGATTCCCACCACTATCCATCCAGACCCATCCACAACCACTAAATTGATCATGGCCTGTCCATGATCCATCTATTAAGCAGATATTACCCAAGCTTAAGATTTGGGACTCCTCGTCATTGTTCCCTTGTATCACTGATGACACCACCTCGTTTGCAGCAAACCAAGCCTTACATTCACTCTCAGCATATCTTACTAGTTCGAGAGGATCCCTATCTATTCCCCTAAAGAGTTTATCATTCCGAGCCTTCCAAATATACCAAATTATCCAGGGATATTGATCACTTTCTTGTTCATGTTCAATTATGAAGTTCTTCCTCCATAATAGGTAGTCCATGTTCGCATAGATGCTTGGTACTGGAAAGATATCTTGACTTGTTGGAGTTGATGATAGTGCCCAAACTTGTAAAGCAGGCGAACATTCAAAAATAGCATGGGTTACAGATTCTTCTGGTTCACCACACCTTGGACAGTAGTTATCACATCTCATATTTCGCCTTACTAAATTCGTTGTTACTGCCACGTGCCCAGTTAACAATTGCTATATAAGATGACAAATTTTCTTTGGCGCATTTATCTTCCAAGCAAAGTCTTGAAGCTTAGTCACACTTGGCTCTAGTATTCATTTTCATTTTTCTCCTTGAGGAGATTATGGGCTACCCAATATCTGGACTTGACCGTATATAGTCCAATCTTTGTGTAGTTCCAGCAGAATGTGTCCCGTCGATGAGTCGTACTTGTGGCCAAACTCCTAATAAGAGGTATATCGTCAGGGTTGACATATTGTTCCAGCAAGCCAACATCCCATGTCTTTGATTCCTGATTAATAAGATCACTGACCCTCATATTTGGATTCATAATTGGTGCTACAGGTGTAGCTGACCTAGCAGGTGTCGTTGGGATCCAGTGGATCTCCCACACTTTAACTTCATACCCAGAGTCGTATCTATTCGTCTATCCCAAGAAAAAATAGCTCTCTTTGCCGCACTAAATTGCTACTCCACACAATAAGGAAGGACTGTTAATACAGAATGCGCTTTACTCGTAAAGGCGAGCTCATCCTATAATATCTTCCCTTCAGAACTATGGCCCACCAGCGAACTCAGGCGTATGTACTAGGCCTCACATAATAGTTTGCAATAGAGCCAGATTAAACTCGTCATCGCGATCATGCGAAATCCAATCCCCATCCTGCTCCTCTCTTGCGAAACAGACTCTTTTCCCATTCTTAGACCAGTAGTACTTCACTCTTTTATTGGCGGCGATTAGAGCTCCACCAAATTGTTATGCGCGCGAATAGCACTGGCAAAGATTTTCTCAGATCTCCACATGGAGAAAGGACAAGTATACATAACATATGTCGGATATAGACGCACAAGTATAGAATAGGATTTGTATCAGCACCTCTTCGTTTCGAGAGGCATCTACCTGCTCCAGCCATCACTCTCATGCGCCAATTTCAACCTGTTTTTGGGATTTTCTTTCTTCTTTTTAAAGCGAAAGCAAAACAGTTCTGCACTCTAGAACCCGCTAATCATACTTCTGGATACCAAGTCAAGACCCCATCCCGTCCTTCATCTCTCGCTATACCAAGTGCATCTTTAAACTTTCCTGCCTGGTGTTGCATTAATCGCCTCCTTACCAGCGCATGCTAAGGACGGATTTATCAAAAATATGATGCATTGGCCTCGATGCTTTTCCATACACCCTGACTCACTTTCATTACTTCTTCACACTTCACGGCGCTCCGCCTGTACAGAAAGAAAAGCGCTATCATCAGAAAAGTGAGAAGGTGCGGATATCTGCATGAACACTGCGGAGCTGTGATGCGCATCCCCGTTATCTTCCTTGGTTCTCTGCGTGAACTGAGAAGGCTAACGAGTGCTTCCGTGCATAGAATAAAAATAGAAAGGAGACAAAGCGATAACTCCTGCGTTCTAGACCTCTCCCTGGACATAATATTTTCCTCTCGCTGCCCATTCATTGAGAACTTATATATATACTGATGTAATGCCATCTCATTATCCAGGTAATCCACGTTTCCGAAAAGACTATCTTTCTCATGACAGCTACAATAAACGACTATTTTATCCTGTCATATGCTTTCTCCATATTCGTCTTCCATGGCCATTTTTTATTGCGTCCGCTTGGGCTTAGTCCTAAGTGCGTGAAACATCTCCTGAAGCAATCATAAATATTATCCGAAATCTGTCTTCCAGCAACAAAAGTTGACTGAGTTTCCGAAATTAGACCTGGTAGCACTTTCTTGAGTCTCTGGCATAAGACCTTAGAGATAATTTTGTATTACGTTACATAAACTAATGGGCCAAAATTGAGCCATTTCATTAGGCTTTGTTGTCTTTGGGATGAGACAAATATTGTTTCATTCAGTCCATCTAGCATTGTCCGCTCGGTTTAAGGAATTATTAACCATAAGATTAAGTCATCCTTTACTATGTCCCATAACTTCTGGTAAAAAAACGCAGTCGCAGTCATCCCATCTGCCCCGGCGGCTTTTCGGGTGCATAGCAAAGAGTGCTAGCTTCACCTCCCATTCAAAAATCGGGGCTGTTAGACTTTCATTCATTGGCTCCGTGAATTGGTGTATGAACTTCAGATAGCAGTTGTTCAATATCTTCTGGATTAGAAGACTCAAAGATCTGTTCTAAAATAAGCTAGTAGCAATGGCTACTAGTCCTTCTTCATCTTGCACTACATTTCCATTTTCATCTCAGGAGCTGCGGCTGATCTGTCCTTGCCTCTTTCTGCTTTGTTAATGCATGGAAAATTTTGTATTTCGATCACCTTCCCTGTAGCCAAAATACTCGACTTTTTTGTTTCCAGAACATTTCTTATGCCTTAAGAGCATCTGAAAGTTCCTTCAAAGTGGCACTGCGATCTCCTCAGTTGAAGCATTATCATCTGCATACAAAGCCTCCACCTTTTCTTTAAGCTCCTCAACCAATTTTGCCGACCGTTAATATTATGTTCTCTCCTCACTCGCTCAAGGCTTGTCTGCAGCTCGGCAATATGTTCCATTATAGTCGCATTGGGAGGAAGATCAGGTGATTTCCATCCCTTTAAAATGACATGCCGCAGTTCCTCATTATCCATCCATCTTTTATCAATCTTGAATTTTCTTGATCTTCTCGTTGGTTTTGTGAGTATGTCTGCAAGAATCGGACGATTATCCGATCCCCATAATATCATATACTTCACCATAGAATGAGGAAACATATCATGCCAGTCCGCATTTCCCACAACCCTATCAAGAAGACATCGAACAGTTACTCTTCCTGCTCTCTTTCCCAACACATGATAGCATATCTCCAGTATATGGAAAATTCTAACATCCCACAATCGCTTAGCATTTGCTTAAAAGTTAGAAAAGAGCTATCAATGCGTTATCTTCCTCCTTCTTTTTCATTATGAGCACGTGATTTCATTAAAATCTCCTATCATAAACCAAGGTCCAGTTCTTGTTGTTGAGAAAACGCGTTAAGGCGTTCCCCAAACTTGATCTCTTCGTTCTAGTAGAGGATCCCCATAAACAAACGTCATATAATTTTTATTCCATCAATGATTGCCTCAATGTCAATCATTCTGTTATTTGAAAATAAAACATTAAATTGAAATTCATCCATTAAAAAAACGCTAAAACCTCCGCTGAGACCACAAGTGGCTCAACAGTAAACAAATGATCAATTCCTAAGTCAGCCTGACTGTTTGTGTAACAGCAGCCTCCTATTCTTCGTTTCAGAAAGGAACACAAGTCCTGGGTGATGCCTTCTGACCACATCTCTGTAAGGCGTCGAACTGTGAGGTCGTCCCTATCCCTCGACAGTTCCAACTGATTGTCTTCATGGATGATTTGTAGAGGTGTTTAGTGGACCTCTCCATACCATCACCTTTGCGAGTTGCACCTTCATGCTCTTAACACCACCCATGTGCTGCTTCCCCGAATGGATTTATCTCCCTAGACGAAGATTTATGTATCTTAGGAGATCCTCTACGGAGGAACTGCGCCTTTCTTGTTCAAAATCAAAGTGATTCGAGACTTTCCTCCATTCCTCTGAGACGATACTTTCGACTTCCCCGCTGTCCTTGCTCGTGTCCTTGCTCGCCATCTTGACTTGTGCTGCTGCACTGTTAAGACCCTGTTCTTCCAACTCCATCAAGTCCTCTCGATAGCAAATAATCTTTCATGGTCCACCATTATCATCTCATTGCCATTCATATCATCATCATTATTCCTAGTACCAATGATCTCCATACCGGTTAGAGCCCCTATCATTTGGTCCTCATCGATCATCTCCTTCTCCTTAGGAGAGAAAGAATTGGCCAAATTATCTCTCTCTGTGCCGTTTGGTACATTAGCATCCTGGCTCGCTTCTCATTGGAGTAACAATCTTACTTGCAATCTTCCTTACCAGCACTGCCAATGCCCTCTGGTATCCTAACCTCAGATTTCTTTACATTCGCATGATCTCTCGCTACTCGCAGGGGGTACATCACGAGCATAAGACTCAAGTTTGTGTACATTATCTTGAGGTTCCGTGCGTTCCTTTTCCCTCCATGCATTGATGTTGTTGGTGTGATAAGGTGCATATCATGCGCCATATCGCGAAGTATGCGTAGCTATCTTCCTATCAGCACCACCATATCTCCCCGCAGCCCTTGTCACCATAACGACCCTGCTTATCCTCGTACCCAATGTGCCTATCGTCATAAACATCATTCCTATCCTTTGGATATTGCGATCTCCTTGCGTCGCTCATGAAACCACCCTCTTTTCTATCACGCCAATCATTCTTGACATGGCCATTGTACTGCTTCTTCTCATAAAGTGTGACAGCGTTCAAAGGCTTATCAAATGGCTTCATCTCAAGCGGTTTCTGGTCCCTCAGCGAAGACTGTCGAGACTCATCAAGATGCGGAATTTGAACTCGTGCAAAGACACCAGCTTTCTGAGGACAATATGCCATCTCATGGCAGTCAACATTCCACAGGCTTGAGCCAATGTTTGAAAAGCTTTTCATAGTGCCATCCTGATCATGACTTCTTCCCCTTTTGGTGATGCAACCTTACGAGAGAAAACCAGAGCCTTCCTCGTATCAATGCTCCAGCAGCAGACGCCCAGCCAGAGAGATCGACCGTGTCAACGTAACCAAGCTTGCTGCCGATCTTTCTCAAGTTTTTAATGGTCCACAGGTGCAGCGGCGATACCAGTTATCTCAATCCAAAAAGGGATTATCCACGGATAATCATCATGAACCACCGGCCTCCCATCGCACCAGAACGAACATTACAAAAAATTATAGTGAAAAGGCCCTTGCCGCGAGAGAACCGTTTTGATGTCCTCTTCAGTGGAAAAGTTCAAAAGAAACTTCCCTTCACCCAGATCATTAGCTGTAATGCGACCTTTCATCCCCCATGTGCTCCAGCATTGTCTGGATCAGTTTCTCAACCGTTTGTGTCTTTGGATTTAATATCTTGCCGATCAAGGAGAGATTGTAGTCATGGATAATAGGAGAGTCATCCTGATCTGTTAGCTGAATCGGACCCTCATCCATCATCGTCATACCACATACCTTACCCCTTACGTCAGCTATATGAGCAGAACCACTCCGATTCATGGCCGAAAGAGATGTATCTCTCCGTCAAAACCAGAATAAAACAGAGAAGTGCAGAACGATGAATCAAAAACAGAGTGAAACAGAGTGAAAAACGTCCACTAAGATCAACAAAAATCAACAAAAGATCCACCAAGTTAAGCAGTATCACGGTCAAGGCAACGAAGATCACCCAACCAATCTGCAACACGCGAGTTCCTATGATATATGACAAAAGATCATATATCACCAAAGCAAAAGTGATTGCTTGTGTTGAAACGGCACCAAGGAATCTGATCAAATCGAGAGGAGAACTCAGCCGCCACAAGGAGTGTTGATAGTCT